>RJWT010051101.1:0-10750 GCA_004365215.1 Cuniculus paca
CCAGGGATTGAACTCATGACCTTGCGCTTGCCAGGCAGGCGCTTAGGCCGGCTGAGCTAGATCCCCGGCCTAGTACTCCTACTCCTAATCCAATGCTATTTCATTATTTCCAGGCTCTGAAAACTATGATAAGATAAAACAGAAGATTTTTGTAATGACTTTTATCTGTATAGATATATCACAATTTATTTTGAACAGGTAAGTGATTTACATAGTTGTCCTTGCTCTTAGTTTTAACCAGGTATAGGCATTGTGCTACTAAATTTTATACCTATGAAATATATTTTTTAATTCTCATAACAATGATGTAATGTAAACTTTCTCCAATGTTACCAATAGCCATTGAGATTCAGCTCGACTAAATAATACACAAAGACCAAACACTGGTAAATAGCAGTGATTAACTTTGTACCTCATCTGTTTACCATAAATCTACATGACGCGATACCTGAACTTATTTATTCCATTTTATATCCTAAGTGTAGTCATTTATTACATGTCTTATAACCTCCTGAAGCTAATTCATCCAGACTGTTTAAACCCAACCAAAGTCTGATAGTGGCCCCTGGCTCATCCTTCACTCACCTGCACTGTGTTTCTTGCATTCCATCTACAGAAGCCCTCTTAGCTTTTTTGCAGGTATCATGCCCCCTTGCAAGGGGGCCTTTTCAATGCTTAACCACCTGGCTCTCTTTCCTATTTTGTTTCTGATACTTGACACTTTGTATTCTGTTTCTAAGTATTTAAGCCTTAATTCAATAATATATAAAATAAAACTTGGGTTCCATTTGTTTTCTTAGTCTGGTTTTCCACCTCCTGCTTAAATGACTATTTGTCAGAGTTCTTTTCTATGCTCCTTGGTGCTCATTTCACAAATTTTCCTGAATGTAGTCTATCAGATGACTTACTCATATTTTATTAGCCAGCTAAACCTCTGTGTTGAAGGAGTGTCCTGGTTTCATGTATAGTACCACATACTTACCTGACCGTTGGCCTCTCTTTTGAATATTTGCAGGTAACTCTAACCAAATATATCTCTGCACCTTTTCCCTCCCCTAATTTTTACTACTTTGGTTTTCTATTTAAGTGAATGGTACCAGACTTCAATGTAAACGTTATTTGTCCCTTTTCTTCACTAACAACCCTGCTGTTACAGTCAATCAGAAACTTGTTGATTCTACCCACTAAATATTTCTCTAATTTTGTCAGCAACCATCCAGGGTCAATATTAACTTTACATTGTCCTTATCCCGAGTCTATGTCCCACATTGCAGACAGACAGACTACTTCTATAATTAAAATGTGTTGTGCATGGTGTGTGTGTGTGGGTGTGTTTCTATCACTTAAGAACCACTCAAGAATTTTTTCTTTTCAAGATAAAGTGCAGCCCTTTATCATGGCATTTATGATAAAACTTTGGTTTATCATAATGCCTTGTCTTTTCATTTTTAGTTCACTGAACTTCTTTCAATGATAAAAGTATACCATGCACTTGCTTCTGTTGAGCAGAACAGTTTTGCTGCCCCTAGGTTCAATAATATCTCCCAAGACCCATCATAGTAGAAATCAGATGTTATATAGAAAGCTTTATGTGAGCCCTGAAGTTTGGGTTTTATGTTTCTTCTGTGTGTTCTGATAGCATCACAATATCATCTGCTTGTCTGCTTCTCACGTGGTGGTGTAACCACGTATGGGGCTGACTCAGTGACGTCGGGGAGGATGTCTTTGACATTTGTCAGTGTCCAGCATCTGGCACAACGACTGACGCACAGTATGTACTGCTCAAGGAGTGATTATAACCGCTTGCTTTAGGGGTTTTCAATGATGTCTACTGAATTTTAAATATATTTCTTTATAAGAATTGGTAAATACGCTTAAAAATAGTTTTTAGAAAAACTAGGTGTTAAGTATTAGATGCACCCTACTTGTCAGTTTGAATATGGCAAACTTTATATCTCTGCATTTTCCTTTCTTATGCTACACTGCAAATTATAAGACCAATCAAAGAAAAAATTCTTTATACTTCTAACAGATCACATTCTTTTTTAATGTTTATTTCACAGCATATACATTTTACTAGTGCATGTTAATTTCACATAATGTTGGGCTTTAGTGTGGCACTGTCACCGTGTTACAGGCAGCTGAGTAGATAGGGATATCATAGGCAGGCAGACAGGGCCGGGTCCTCAAAGGAGCCAGTGCAGAGGCCCAGATACCTTGCAGCTGTGGGGGAAGACAGACACGTCCTGCTGTAGGCCAGATCTCAAGACAAAAGGCAAAGCAAATGCACCCACATCCTAAGCACTGATATTCTAACTAGGTGTCTATCATCCTGAGAAAGCCAGTTGTCACCATCCCAATCCCCTACAGGAAGAGTCACTACTCAAAGCATGCTGGCTTGCTACCTGACTCACTTCCCCATTTGTTCCTGATTTAATCAATTTCACCTGAGCAATTAATCTTACTGGTTGACCACACTTGTGTCCCACCTTATGCCCACCTTGCAAGTTCCCATGTTTTCTCCAAATTGGACCCGGTTCACCTTGTGGTTTTGCTCTATAAAAGTCCCTAGAAAAGACAGAGTTTTTGACAGCCCACTTGGGATCCCTTCTGTCTGTCTCCCAGACAGAGCCTTTCTTTCCTTCTTTCTTTCTTTCTTTCTTTCTTTCTTTCCTTCCTTCCTTCCTTCCTTCCTTCCTTCCTTCCTTCCTTCTTTCTTTCGATAAATATATTGTGCTCTTAACCTCCATTGTGCCTAAAATTCATTCTTCAATTTTAGAGAACACGAACTTGTACCAGACATATAGTAGGTTGGGAGTTTCATTCTCCTATATCAATCATGCATATAACATGCTCTGCTGGTCATGTTATTTAATATACTCTATATCATCTTAGAGGTAGCCAAAGGTCATCATTTTTGAACACTGTCTGCTAGTACTATTCTGTCATTTACTGTAATAAAATACCCCTTTAAATGGGCTTTTTATAGACCGACATTATGTATAACCGACATATCCTTTATCTGTTATATTTGTGTACCTTCTAATATAATTAGATTATATTTCTTCTATTACCAGAAAATGGTTTTATAAATAAAAGTCAATTAGAGTGCCCAACTGGTTTTTCTTAGTATTCATTATCTTATATATATATGACTATATATTCTTTAATTTTTTCCTTTCTAAATTAAATGTATCCTTTAGTCTTTTATCTTACAAAGTGTCTCATTTTCTTTTTATGTGTCATAGTTTCTCATTGCTTTCCTGGTTCTCTGTTTTGGCATACAGTTTCAAAAAATGAGATGACTAACATGACTACTGTGCTACCTTAGATAAGTCAAAGAGATTATTGATTCAGAGGTTCAGGTATTACACTATGTGTATCCTATTCGTGGCCTCTTTTAATATGGTTTAATACTTCATTCCATTTTTATCACCCCTGGGTAGTGAACAAACATCTTCATTGAATCATAAGAAGAGATACATAAATCTCATTCCTGAGAAAATTACATTTAGTACAGAGCTCATCAAGGTGTTTGAGTAATTTGAATTTGTTTTTCAAATGTGCTTTGTTTTTGCATATTTCAAATAGATATTATCAACTTTTGTGTTTCTTAATTACCTTATATTGTTAGTTCTTTTTGGAATTCAGCCAGTTTCCCTAATCTCAAGAAAATTAAAACAAGATTTCCTTCAAGTTTTAAAACTTCCCCTTCTTTTCCAAATCATTAGCACTAAAGTATTGAATAAAAGACGCAGGGTTCTGGATCCTAGACTCGACCTGTTAATTAACCTCTTTGCTTCCTGAGGATTTGAAACTTATTTCTACTCAATTTCTACCACTTAACTTGTTTTTAATGGCTTAGGGCCATCCCCAAGGGGTAGAGGGCCCCGAGCAAATCATTTTGCAATCTTACTGCTTAATATTTTTATTCATGTGAAATCCTGTGAAAGTTAACATCAAGGACATCCTTAAAGTGTAAAGTTCCCAGGAGCTATGTATAAAGAAGGCTATTGTTTATCAGTAGCAAATCCCCCCCCTTTTTTTTTTAAATGAGCCAGTGCCTGTTAAATTTTAGAATTCAAAGAGAATCACCTGGGGAGCACTTAAAAGTGTAAATTCCTGAGCCTCCCCTTAGAGGTACTGCATGGAAATTAGCAATGGTTGGTTGACTCACTTTACCATAAGAAAAAAGCCTAGGTGAGTCCTAGTTATTCCAGATTGCTCTCCACATGTGTACCAATAGGATCAAGAAATCCATGTTGCCTTGAAGATAGAAATGGAGAATCTCAGGCCTTCCCCAGGCCACTGAGGCAGAATCTGAATTTCTGACAATACTCTTAGTTGACTGTCCATTAATATTTGAGAAACAATTTACAGAGCACACTTTGAGAAACTACATATAAGGAAACAATCGCTCATGTCCCTTTGTAGTACCAGCTATGGATTTGATTTCCTCCTCATCTTCCTTCTCTCTAGTGTTTTCCAGTTGATCTAGATCTAGGCCTTGAGTATCGCTGTCATGCCTGCTTTCTACGAGATAATGAGTCATATGCTGGACGTAATAATTCTTGCCTAACAAAACTTACCTCCTAAGTCATTATGTTTAACTTTCTGTTATTTTTTAAAAGATGAAAATAGAGATTAGGCGCTATAGCTCCTTGATCTTGTTGTTACCTAAATATTTTACAGCCTTTAATATATTGACCAATGAAAGTAGTCATCTACTTTCCTGCTTTGTAACTATTCCAACTGCTTGGAAATTGATTTGTCTTCATTTTTCTTGTAAATATTTGTATGTGACAGCATTTTGTTGGACTGGTCTAATTGCTACGGGTTACTGATATTATACATTCCCTTTCCTCACAGCTTTCAAGTTTGTAGTTCTCCAGAGCAGTTTGTATTGTTGCTTTGTTTTCCTCGTGATTGTCCTTTGACTATTTGAAGATGGCTATACTATTCCCACTGTCCTTTTAGCAATAACTTTATTCACTTATCCCGACTTTCTTTAAACACATGAATCCCATAGTAAACACATAGCAGGTAGATATAATCTGAGAAGCCCTAATACTCAGTAGCACTGGGAACTGAGTCTAAACTGTGTATTTTGTGTGTGTGTGTGTATTTTTAAATTTCTCCATAGACTCCATTATTTTTGAGGTACTGTATTTCAAGATACTAACTCTGATTTAATTAATAGAAATTTTATCCTTATGCATAGAGCTCTTTTTACATTTATCTCTTAGTGAAGTATATTTGCTTAGTTATATTTATTACAGAGCTATTTTAAAATTAATTTAAAGTTAAACTTCACATGACCCTCTTGCAGAATTTCCTTTTTGAAAGGCTTTCAGTTTTTAAAGTGTTTTGGAAATGTTTTTTACTGTAGTTTACTAATGTGTGGCCAATAGGTCACATATATCAAGGAACTGCTAGTTATGCAGATGTTTGAACTCCCTGGGATCTACTGAAGCAGGCCATCTATGCATGTAATGATCGTCAGGGAATTTTCACGCAAATTTGATAACCTTTAAGAGCCTTTAATTATACTTTTAAAAAGACTATATTAAAATTAAGGGTTAAACAATTTAATGTTACAGAATAAAATCACACAGATCATGTGACTCCGAAAACATGAATGAAATGCTGGCTCTAGTAAATCATATAATTTTGATTATCATGTAAATCTAGGCAAGATATTTTCTCTTATCAGAATTTGGCCATCTATTACAGTAACCTAATAGAAATACAAACATATTAAATATTAGGGAGATGGAAAACTCATATAATTGGTTAACATGCTTTATTATTATTTGGATTAATATGATTTCTACAATTCTGTTTAACATTTTATTACTATGTTAAAACTGTATTGTCAGAGTTAAAACGGAAGCTATTTTTAGCTAGGAAAATTTGCTCTTTAGACTTCTTGTGTACCTGTTTCTTTTCATAGAAACATTTCTAAGCTATTAGTAATCAATCCCACTCTTTATTAACAAGTCAGAAAGTTTGATTTATTTTTTCCATTCTTTAGCCATTAGATTTCTCCTCTAGGCAACTCTCTCTCAAGTGATTCTAAGAAATTCCCAGATCACTGATGTGACATTTGTCAGTTTCTGTTAATGAAGGGCCCTAAACCTGACAATTTGTTTTCCAGAATGAATTTCTAGGAAAGACATTTGAATGAGCTCTCAATGGACCTTGTAGGGAAGCAGAAGCTAGGACCCAATGTTTAGGAATGAAATACCAGAGCAAACACCCTCTGAGGAGAAGATGAAGGAACATTCTGCATTTTTCAAGAGTGTTCTGGGTGACCAGATACTTGGTACTACACCAGGAAACAGACGTTTAAAATATTTAGGCTGTGAGGCGACACCTTTTGCAATATCAACAGCAAGCCCGTGTTTGTGGGGCCGAGTCAGTGTCTCATGATTCGGCTGAGGGTGAGCTGTCGGGGTCCTCTGTGTTCCTCTTAGGGATAGGAAGCTGTGTATTGTGCTGATATCCAACCCTATCAACATTTCTGTGTAACACGATTCCCACTAATTCAGGGACTGTGCTCTTCCTCTGGGCTCATTATCTGTAGCACCGTGACTTTGCATGGGTTTGCCCTGGTTGGATCTGCTCCTCCATAATCGCCTCCCAGGATCTTTGTGGGCTTTTTCCTTCATGTCTCTCGTGTTTCTGCTCAACTATCAGTTTCTCAGAGACTTCCTTTTAACTTAATCTTTTATTTTTTTGAATTGGGGATTGAACCCAGGACCTCATGCATGCCAGACGACCATTGAGCTGCATCCCCAACCCTTTTAATTCAAAGTAGTTTCCACCATGTCACCCTATCCTATTTTATCCATTATATTAATAACTACCTTACTAATTTGCTTAAAGACTTGTATTATTTATTTTTATCTGTATATTTTCTTTCTTTACTTGTACTTATGATTTATGAGATTTATAAAAGAAGACATCAAAATAAAAATAGTTTAATGTCTCCCAAAAATAGCATCTTAATCTTCAGTTTTATAACATTTCAGTGCAACCTTTGTGGTCTCAGAAAGGGCCTTTGGGGTGATTCAGGGATCTAGATCCCTTGTCACGTGTGGCCCTACTATTTCCTAGTTTTCTTTTACCTGAAGTAGTCTGAGAAAGTAAAGGTTATGCTATACTGAGATCAAAGATATATGAAAGAATGAATATGCTTTACGTTATTATGTCTATAATATGAAAGTCATTGTTTTGGCAAATATCTTAGTTAAGTCTCTTAGGGAAATATTGGTGGAGTAATCAGAAAAATGCTAATGCAACTGACATCTAAGTTAATTCATGTGTCTCTGTAGCGGCCAGCCTGCTGCTCTAGATGTTCCTGGGGGAAGGATGGTGAGAGGATGAGAAAATAAAGAAGAGACAAAGCTGGGATCAGGTGGAGCCCTTACTCTCCTGATGGGAGAGAAGGAACTGCTCAACCACTATAGCACATTTATTTATATACTCTGAATACTCCAAAGAAGAATGTCAATTTAACCCCACTGCCCAGCAACTTGTTTGCCTGGCTGGCCTGGGACCTTTACCTTCTTGGAGCTGGAACAGCGTGTTTACATGGCTTGTTTTGGGCTCTCTGTGTTTTCAGGGCTGGTCTTGCTTTAGCCCCACACATGTGATCAATCTCCAGTTTCCACAACTCCCTACATATCTCCATATTTGTATTTATGTGATATATGTATGTCTACTGTGTACACATAAGAATGTATATACAAGCATATACTTACATAGCAGAAATACAGAGAAAGAGAGAGGGAGAAAAAGAGATTAACCCATTTGATAAGAAAATGGATCACCTTCTGAGGTACACCTCTACTTCTTCAGTATTTGAATAAGAAAGATAATTTAAATATGTAGGAATAATTTATAGAATTTGATTCACTTGGTGATAATATCTAGCTAAGTTATAATAATTTCATAGGTGGTTTTTGGCATGGAAATTCTAGCACTGTTATTAAAAAGACTTTTGTATCATTTTAATCCTATAGAAATAATGCAGTTATTTTAATAGAAATATGTTTAGTGATTTTAATGAGCTTAAATGACATTGCTTAAAATATATTTTATATATTTCAGATATATTTGATGTATCTATATTTGTATCTATATTTTGGTGTATCTATATTTGTAGCTAAAATGTTCATATAAACTATGGACCCATTCTATAATTTGAAAGCTATTACTTTATTTGATTTATTTTGCTACCAACAAAATTAGTATCATATTTCTTCTAGTTTTAAATAAATTCTTTTTTACTGGGGTTTCAAAATATCATGACTCTATCCTTTCGAGGAAAACAAAACAGACTTTCCTCTACTGAGGACATAAAGCAGCATGCAGAAGGAAATGAAATGAACTGCTCTGTCATCAGACGCATAACCAAAGTAAAATTCTGCTTTCTTCCAAGTGGGAATAGTGCTTCCTGAGAGACATTCTGAAATATAATACAGATTGATTATACTCATTTCTGGAAATGGAACATGCCTTAAAGGGGTGAAATAAATGATTTGTTTCACTAAAGTATGCTCAGACTAGGTTAGATTTGATTGACTACACTTACACTACTAAAACAATGGATAAGAAAACAAGGTCAGTTTTTTTTAGTGAATAAACATAAACACTCATACTAGTAAAAGAATATGCACAACCCAGTTCAACTGTTTAGAAATATCCATTTTATTTAGCATATTTTGTTTCAAAGTTTTGAAATATAGATAATCAAGAAGGAGTTAGAAAAGTATATGTTAGGGACTCAAAATCATATTTAGAGAATTAATAAATAAAATAGTGGGGGAATAAGCATATCTTGAACTATCTGTAAACTACAATATCAAGTTCCTTATTCAATGAAAATAATTTATATTTCTTAAATTATTAAATTATGTTTTTCAATGAGTTATCCCTAGTGTTTCTTTATTTTAGGAAAGTATCACATATATATAAAAAAGTACATTTTAAAAATATAGTTTGATGAGTTTTGACAAATGTAAATGTCCATATAACCAACATTTTGTCTTAGGCATATATCATTACTTTCATGCCATAATATTCTCTCATACTGCTTTGCAGTCTTCTTTCCCTGCCCCTAGACATGGAAAACTTCTGATATCATGATTATCACTGTAGATTAGAATCATGGGGTTATACAGTGTGCTGCATTCTGTCAAGGTACTAAGAATTTTTTTGCTGTGTTGTTTCATGTATCAGATTTTTTTGTATTGCTGAGCAGTCTTCTATTTGTGAATTTACTATAATCTGCTTAGTCTTTCTATTGATAGACATTTGGGTTACTTCAAATTTGGTGACCTCTGAATAAAGCAATCTGAGCATTTGTCTATGTTATTTGTCAATAGATATTTTCATGTCTCTTAGTAAATATGTAACCGCCATGTCATATAGTAAATATTTCTTTGCTATATAGAACCTACAAAAATGATTTTCCAAAGAGGTTGTGCCATTTTATATAGCTGTCAACAATGAGGGGGGAATTTAGTTCTTCCGCATTTTCTGGACAATACAGTTCTTTTAATTTTGACTATGTAGGGCTGGGGATCTAGCTCAGTGGCCCAAGCGCCTGCCCAGCAAACGCGAGGTCATGAGTTCAATCCCCAGTGCCGCAAAAAAAAAAAAAATTTTTTTTTGACTACGTAAATGGGTATATAATATTATATTATTGCACTTTTAATTTGCATACTTCTTTTACAGATATTGAACATCATTCATTATTGTTTACTGGTCATAAATCTATCTTTTTTGAGGTATCTATTCAAATATGATACATGGTTTTCATTTTATTCTTTGTCTTTTTATTGAGTTATAGGAGTTCTTTCCTAAATGCTCTCAATATATGTATGTATATGTTTATTTTTTTCTGGAAAAATTTTATGCTATCTAAGATCACAAGATTTTCTTGTGTTTTAGAAGTTGTACATACACTGTTTACTCTTACATATAAATCTGTTATTCTCTTCAAATTGAAGACTTAATCTTATGTGACTTAGGGATTTGGCTCAGATTTTTCATTTGTATATTCAATAGCTCTAGTAAGATTGAAAAGACTATTCTTTCACCCATGGAATTCCTGTTGAACCTTTACAGATCAATTTACCATGTAGCTTGAGGACTAGATTCTATTATTTTTCTATTTTAATTTTGTTGAGTAGGTTGAGGACTAGATTCTGTTATTTTTCTATTTTAATTTTGTTGAGGTAGCATTTACATGCCTCAATTATCCTTTTAAAATTTATCTTTTTAAATAGAATTCTATGAATATGACAAATATATGCACGCTGTCATATAACCACTATGGCTATTAAGATTAATCTAAGAGTTCTTTTATTCCCAAAAGTTCTCCAGTGCCCCCTTTACAAACAAGCCTTGTACATACCTGCAGCCCCTGACAATTAGTTATCTGCTGTCTGTGTTTGTAGTTTTCCTTGTACCAAAACAAGTTTATAAACAGAATTGTAAGGTAGATAGCACATTTACATTTAGCTTCTTTCACTTGTTATACACAATTGAAATCCATCCATACTGTTGCATGTTTCAACCACTGTGTTTTTATTTTTGAGCAGTGTTCTAGTTCATGAGTGTTCCATAATTTGTATGTTTATTTACTTACTGAAGACAATTTGAGTTGTTTATAATTTCTAAAGCTTATGAATGAACATTATGAACTTTACGAACATTACGAACTTCAACTTATCAATGA
>RJWT010051102.1:0-10749 GCA_004365215.1 Cuniculus paca
GTGATAACATTATTATCTCTGTTGTATGGTAAAGAAGCTGGATGAGGAGGGTGTGACTTACCCAAGGGCATACAGCAGGAAATAGTAGAGCCAGAAAATGATGAACTCAGGCATTTTGTTTCCAGAGCTTGTGACATCATTTTTGAGGTTAGTTTCTTTCTCAAGGAAGAGAACTCTAGGCGGCAAGAGACTTTTATTTTCTGGTCTTCATTTACCTCATTCAGAAATTGCAATGGACTTGTGAGATGAGCTCAAAGTTGTCGTGCTCCACAGATCTGTGAAGATTATGGGTCTGATTCAAGCAGAACATCAAAATTGAACATTTTGGAAAACACAGCTAATGATGGAAGACAAAAATAATTACAATGATTGAGCCTTTGAAAAGAGGGAAGAGATTTTTCTAATGTATTCTACCATGTTGGTACAATAATAGTTCTTGTAGAATATGCTGCCCATCCGTCTTTCTTTCATTTCTCCAGAGAAATTTTTGCTTACTTTTCAGCGAGAAAAAATATTTTTGCTTAAAGCTTGTGACATATTCAAATTTGCAATGGAAACAGTGTATCATCTTTTTCTTGGAGTGTTATGAGAGCAGGAGGAGAATTCTGACTCTACTGTGTACTCTCTTGGCTCAGACTTTTAATTTCTTTGAGCTTGTATTTTCTTCACTGCATAGTGGGAGGTAACAGTAATATATACCTATAAGGTTGATGAGGAAATTAAATGAGTTATGCTTATAAGGTACCTTGCGTTCTGTCCAGGTACTACTTAACTCTTCATGTATTACAAAATCAGCATCATGCTCACGATTCCCAGTATTATTCAGTGGTGAATAGTTTAATGTTAGTTTTGGTCCTCCCATTTGCATGTACTCAAGCCTGTCCAAGTTTACACAGATTGCTTTTATTTAAAATGTGGAAGTATGTAGTGAAAGCATTTTATGATGTAAATTTACATTGCTATCCATATGTGAATTTTTTATCAGTTATGATCATTAATTAAGAATGATCTTATGTAAACATTGAAAATTCCAATAGGAAGCCAATAGAACCTTATTTTGTGATCTTATTTTTAAATATATTTTTTCAGGTTTGATTGTATCCCCTTAAGCCAGAAACAAAGAAAGTAAAGGTGGCTTTACTTAATCTTAGGAGTTCGGGGAACTATGTCTGTACCATCTCCTGACCTGTGTATCAGTAGCTCTATGCCAACCAGATATACCAATGAATACAGAGAGTTGTTATCGGCCTCTGTGATGGAACTGGAAAGATTAGGTTAGCAGCTTGTGCAGAGAGGAAGATATGTAATATCTAGATAGACTTCCACTCATTACTTACTTCCAATATTTTAGATTTTATAACATGCGTGTAGGGCTTCCTCCTACATTAAATTGCTAGAGATAAAATTTTGAATTACTTTTCTCTCTTTCTCATAAAAGACAGAAAGATGAAACCCAGATATAGTTTTTCCTGAGAACAAGATTTAATTTGTCTGAATAATGCAAGTCTTACTGCAGCATGATAGCTCGGTTTTTGTGGCTTTAACCTTCTTTTATATTAAAAATGACTGTTTCTGTTGGAGTTTTGTTTATGTGCTTGTTCAATAAATGCAAAGCTTTGAAAAATTGGACTTAAAGTATTTCCCGCCACAAAGTGAACTTTGTGAAAGGCAGAATCTCAGTGTATCAGTCAAGGTTTACTAGCTAGAGAAACAGATACAATACAAGATAGACAACTGTATAAGAAATTACAAGATTGGCTTATGATGATCAGCCACAAAGTTGAAGGCGGGAGCGTGCAGAGGGTGTCTGCGCACTAGAGGTTAAAGGGGGTCCAGCCCGACGGCTGGAGCTTACTGCAGTGTCCTGTGCAAATCCATGGCAGAAGGCCGATGGGTCTACAACGGAACACTGAAGAGTCTACGACAAAGACTGAAGAGTCCACAACGAAGCCTGAAGAGTCCCAGGCAGAAGCTGAACAGTCTGTGCCAGAAGCCAGGAGAGGACGTCCAAGCTGAAGGCGAAGACTGGAGCTCCTCTGAACAAGCAGCCCCCAGTCCCTCCTCCTTTGTCTTTTATTGTATGCAGGCTGCTCCCCTCGGGGTGGATGTAGCACTCACACCATCTGCCTGCCCTCCTCTTGCACAGGATGAAGATGTTACAAACTGAGGATGTTACAAACTAGGGACCCTGGCCCCCTGCTGAATCACTTAAACTTCTGACCTTCTCAAATTGACACAGTGAACAATATCCTAGAATGGTAATTGCTTATTTTTTACACCCCAGGATGTAGAGCTGCTGAGTTTCTTAAATAAGCACCTAGACTTTTCAAGTTGACAGAGTGTACAAACCATAACACTCAGCAAACTGTTTACAGCACCTAGGACAGTACTGTACTTGTGTGACACCTGCTTGGTCCTTACTTAAGTAAGCCACAGGAGACTAGTGATGTCTCCCATATTGATATAGGGGGAAGAAACTCCCAACCTACTACCTGTCCACTATGAGTTTGTGTTCTCTAAAATCAAAGAATGAATTTTAGGAACAATGGAGATTCAGAGCAGAATATATTTACCAAGAGAAAGAAAGTTTCTGTGTGAGAAAAAGACACAAGGGGTCCCCAGTGTGTTGCTGAGGACCCTGTCTTTTCTAGGGATTTTATAGAGCAAAACCTCAAGGTGAGGCAGGTGGGTCCAAGGTGGGAAAAAAATGGAAACTTACAAGGTGGGCATGAGGTAGGACAGAACTATGGTCAACCAATGAGATTAACTGCTCAGGTAAAATTGATTAAGTTGGGGACAAATGGGGAAGTGAGTCATGCAGTAAGCAGACATGCATACAGAGCAGTGGCTGTTCTGGTAGGAGGGTGGGATGGTGACTCCTGGCTTCCTCAGGGTGATAGAGACCTATTTAGAATATCAATCCCTGATGTTTATCCTTAGGAAGTAGATGGGTACGTTTGTTTTATCTTTTGTCTTGAGGGCCGGCCCACAGTGGAGGTGTCTGTCTCCTCACAGTTGCAGTGTATCTGATTTTTTGCACTGGCTCCTTTGAGAGCCCAGCCCTGTCTGACTGCCTATAATATTTCTATCTAACTCAGCTGCCTGTAACAATCTCATTCCTTGTGTCAGCAACTGTCTTCTGTACTGGAAGATGTTGAGAAACGTCTCTGATCTTTACCTCCTAGATGTCAATAGCGCTCTCCTCACACTCAGCTGTGACCATCAAAAATACCTCCAAACATTGCCAAATGACCCTTGGAGGGTTCAGATCACTATTTAAGGATGAGCTCCACTGCAGTGGCTAGTCAAAGAAAGTCTCCATAGCTGTGAGTTCTTGATCCAAAACAAAAAAGAAATTGGGAAATAACATGATGTACAGAGTCAGCGTACTTAAACGGATCATTTACACCCCAGCAAAGCTACGATTATCACTGAAGCATTGCAGCAGAGCTGCTATAATACCAGAGAAAGTATCTTTCGTGTCAAGAGGGCCAAAGAGAAGGGGTTCTACTTGGCCACTGAGAATAGTACTGTGGCCATATTGATGTCATCCTTCCTACACTTCCCAACCTAGTCCTTTAGAGAACCAATGTTATTTCCATGTCTGAATACAGAGGTTCTAACCCCAAACTCTACAAAATATTTACCATTGCAAATGTGATATGCAACTCTGTTATTTTGGTGATGCAGCTGCTGGAAGCTCATACATTTCTGGAATGTGAAAAACATTTTCTGACAATATGCAATTGTTGTCTAAGCTATTCTAATGCCATTTGTCACAATACTGGCTTCCTTTACATGGTTTTTGGGGAACTGAAAAAATAGGCCACCACATCAAGGAGGAATGTTGGGTGTGAAAGAAGACCTGGGGAAATAGGCTCAACTATCATACTTCATCTGTGTTAAATTCTCAACTCAGTGGTAGACAAGGAGGCAGTACTTTTTGGAAATCTCTATGCCTCACTAAAGCGTAGATGCAAATGATCTCATGCAAGTTACTAAGCCTTTCTAGGTCTGGATATGATATTCACCCAAGGGAAATTATGATGGCATTTAAAGTAAGGAAAGGATTTATTGCAGTACTTGGCATGAAGGGCATGAAGCAAGAACTCAATTGATATTAGCTATTAAAATAATTAACATTATTAAATATATGCAGGAGATGTTAAACCTTGAATGCTAGTTGGCTGTGATGCAACGAGCACAAACAGTGTCTTAGAATGCATGGACAACGAGATCATACAGACTTCGGGTCGTACTTTGTTTCTGCTAATCTGCTACAAAAATTGTTATCAGTTTAGGTTATGTTGTATAGTAGGAAAAAAGAGTCAGTGATCTCAATTGCTTGCACCCCTGAAATGTATATTTTGCTTAACTCCTTGCAAGGTCCAGTTGCAGCTCTGTTCTGTATCATCATTGCGCCATGATCCAGGCAGTCAGAGTAGCCTCTATGTAGAAATTATGCACGACATAGAGGGAAATTCCATGCTGGTTGGCAAAGCTTCTCCCTAGAAATGCACAGGGTGCCTATGAGAGTCACGTGGCTACTCCTAGGTCCCATGGGGCAGGGATACCTATGCCTGTAATGTGGCCCTCCAAGTCGCTATCTTTGCAGCTGGAGTCAGGTGTAAAGTGTGGAACTGATGTATTCTGAGAGATTGAAAAGTCCCAGACTGTGACTTACATATGCTATCCGCAAGATCTCATTGAGTCCTTTTCAATAACTAGCAAAGGGTGATATTGTTGGTTCCATTTTACAGATTAAAACAAAGCTTGTTACCGAGCTCTGTGCTTAGGTAACTTTGTCCATAAAATCATAAACAACCTGTAGGGCACGCAGGAAATACTTGATTCTGTTAGTCCTCTAACCCACCTTGTAGTTGCATAATGGCTTGTTTTCAAAATAAGTGTTTGCAATTGTTTTAGACTCTATCTGCATGTAGGAAGAACAGTAGGAGCAAGCCTTCAGACTGCAGATGGTGCAACAGGCCTGCTGGAGGCCCTGCTAACTACGTTTCTAGATTTTTTTTCCTAACCAAACTCACGGGCAGGGAGCAAATACACTGAAGGCTATTATGCAATCTTGGTCTGCTGCCTCCCCTCCCAGACTCTATACTATTCCTTTCCACATTCCCCCTCTGCAGATTCTAAACACTACCCTCCTCCATCCATGTGCATGCACACATACGCGCTCACACACACAGCATACACTGCAAACCTTTTTGGCAAATCTCTGTAGTAAACAGATGGACCGACTGTGTTGCTGGGAGACCAACCTCATCCACAGCACCCAGTCCACAGGCAGTGGAAAGGGGACACATGAACTGCCGGGGGGTGGTGGATAAGAGGACTTCTCTTCCTCTTCCTTCCTCCTTCTCCTCCTCCCTCTTCTTTTTCTCTTTTATTTTTATGTTTTAAATTCAAGTTTATCTTCACTAAAACATTTGTATAACCAATACAAACAAGAGCAGGGGATAACAGTATTACTAACCAGTTTGTGTTCCGTGACTATCTATGAAATTATAACGCCCTTAGCAGTTTCTGGTTCATATAAAGAACTAAGTTTTTTTATTTTTTTAACTTATTCATTTATTAGTCATATTTGGCAAAGTAAGCCCACTATGGGGGAGAGAAATAGGTACCAACCACCTTTTAGTAAGTTGCAAGAAGAGTTTGAGGAATTCTGGAGTGGAAACTGAGTCCTATTTGTGATCAATTGGAAGGCGAGGGGCGGGCCGCTTCCTGTGGGGATCAGGTCTCTGGCAAAGGATCTCAGTGGAGACTATGAGTTTGAAAGGACCTTGAATTTCAACGCCTGTGTAGTCGGTCCTTCCTGAGCTGTTTTCCCTTGGCTACCTCCAGCCTCGTTTGTTTGTTTTCTGTCTTTACAATGGGCACAGCATGTTCCGGCCGATCCCGCGCAGGCGGAGCGGTTGCCTGTCCGGCAGGGCGTGGAGTTTCTGCCGTCCTCCAGCAGGGCTCCCCCACCGTGCTGGCTCTCTCCCGGAGGAGACGCTTGGTACCGCGGCCCCGTCCAGGCAGTTTCTTCCGATGGTGCCCAGCGCCCAGCTCTGCCCGGCCGCCTGGAGGACGGCCCCGCGAGGGCCGGACGACCGGCGTCCCGGGGGTCCACACACAGCCCGGGGAGGACGCGGAAGCCTCTTCTGAGAGCCGAGCCCGACGCGGTCGTGGTGCTGCCCGGAGCCAGAGGCCCGGGTTCCCCGCCCCAGCTCCGCCCCAGCTCCTCCCCCCGGCCGCGGCTCGGCGCCTCCCAGCGCGCGGAGCGCAGAGCGCGCGGAGCCTCGGCGGCGGCGCAGGCACCCGCTCCCCGGAGTCGCCCGCGCTGTCCCGGGCCGGGCTCACTCGCGCGCGGTGCCAGCCGAGCGCCCAGCTCCGGGCTCCGTCGGCCGAGGGAGAGCGCGGGCGAGCGATGGACCCCGCGAGCCAGGTGGGCACTGGGCGGGGCGGCGCGGGGCGGGGGTCCCCGCGGCTCCGAGGGCGCCCCGGCCCTTCTCACGCTCCTGTCCTCTCTCTCCCTGTCTCGCTTCCGAAGCTGGCCTCAGCGGGCACCTTCCGGGCGCTCAAGGAGCCGCTCGCCTTCCTGCGCGCCCTGGAGCTGGTGAGTAGCGGCCGCGCGGGGGTCCGGGGGGGGGCGGAGGGGTGCTCCGTGCTCGGTTCTGGGATTCGGTCCGCTTTACCTGCTTCCCCCTTCCGAGGTGCCATCCGGGGAGAGGGGAGGCCGGGACGCGCTCGGAAGCGGGGTGCGGGGGATCGGCGGGGGCTGTCCGGAGACGCGGGCGCGGGGCTGAGCCGAGAGCGGCTGGAAGGTCGCGGTGGAGCCGGGAAAGTTGATCAGCACTGGAACAGCTCCTCACCCGGGAGGCGGTACCGGGAGCCTTGGTCCTGCTCGGCGAGGCTGCTGAACGGGCTCCTGCGCGAGGTTCCTTCCTTTTTTGCTGTCCTTTTGGGCTGTCCTGGTCGGTCCCCGAGGGCGCTTCGGAGTTCCCCCAGAAGAACCCAGGAGTCCTCTTTGTGTAGCTTTCTCAGCCCCTGGGCTGCAGAAAGTTATACGCCTCCCTGGTGTCCATAAAAACAAATCAGTCTGCCGGACCAGGGACACTGTCTCTGGCAGAGGAGTGAGGCCCACAAAGGGTTACTCACGGGGCAGCAGGGCAGGGCCAGCGTTGTTGACTGGGATGATGGTTATTCAGAGCGAAATCTGCAGGTCACACGTTTCCTCTTGCTAGGAGCGCTGAAAGGCACGTGAACCTGTCTGAACCAAAAGTTCAAAGCCCGTCATGTAGCATTAATCACAGGCCTAACAGAGACTCGCTGGGAAATTATGTAATAGTCTGCCACACGTCCCAGACCTTCGCTCGGGGGCTTGGGTCTGCACAACGATGATGTGTGTTTACATGTGCAGTCCATAGGAGAATCATATTTGCCTAGTTTGCACACTTAAATAAAAATGGCTGAGTATATCAATCTAATTTTCATCAAGACAGCTTTTGGAAGGCTTGAACTACAGATCCTGAACTGGATAGTCTGATGATGTCTTTCCCACAGCCAGGTTCAACAAAGCAAGCAGTGTTCACAGCCCCGGAAACTTTCAGTTGGCGTTCTCAGAAGTTTACTCACATTTGTTCGCTTAGCCATTCAATAAACATGGCTATGGAAGAGTGGGGTTTTTAAAAATTAAAATAATAACTCCATTGCCAAACCTTTCTGTTTCACAACAAAATTCAAAGATCTGACATGTTTTTCTGATACGACCTCGTCGTGTCTTATATTGTCTTTTGCCTACAACTTTCATCTGTGTTATCTCAGATTCTGTGGCAATGTAATTTTTGCCGCTGTTCACCACATAGCCTCTGCTTGTGTATTTCAATGTGTGATCTTTGGAGTTTTGGATATCAACTGCAAAGATTGGGACAATGGCTTCCTTAGGCTCTGCAGTTTAAAGAAGCTGGGTGGACATTCGTGTTGGAGAGACACCCTGAGCTGGACCAGTCTCCACCACCCCACAACTCCTCCACTGGGGAGTCTGGGATAATGTTTGTCTTTTACCAGTTTAAATGTTAGTTTTCCAAAGGAGATTGCCCTCGTATTTGCTCCTTTCCCTTCCTTCTACCCCATACTGAATGATTTGCTTCATTTTTTCTGCCTCTGTTATATTTTATTCATTCATTCATGAGAATATCATATTGTGTCACACTGCATGCTCGATTTTTTTCTTGAAGAGATAGGAAGAGAAGTGAAGTTACTGCATATAAAATGTTCTCAGCCTTCTCTTTCAAAAGTTCTAAGAAGGAAAGTTTTTTCCTTATAGATCAGTCGTTACACTGTCATTTATGGAAGAAAAAATATATAATGGACAAAAATCTTTAAAAGTCAGATAAATTAGTCGGTTGGCCTACATTTTAAAAGAGCCATGTAAAAGATGTTGGGGCACGTGGTGCGCTATTAGCTGAGACAGTTTAGCAGATTCACGGGAAACACACAGTATTCTACGTGTACACAGGCCATGAAGAGACATCTGAGATAGCTTTTCCAGCAGATACTGGTAATGAGAGGGTGTGATCACTTAGTGCCATAAATATTTTGTTTGTCTCTATGTCTGTTGCTAGTAATTCTTTTTGTAGTGCTAAGTCACAACAGATGATCAGCAAAAATTATAAACTGGTAGTGACAGATCATTCCTGGTTTCTCTGTTTCTGTGGAAGTTTTATGAAGCAATAGAGAGTAGCTTTAAAGTTGGTAGTCTCCAAAGTCATTATGCTGCAATACTTCTACAGCATTTGTGCTGTAGAAATAAAAGTACATATAAAAATACATGTGTGTGAGTCCACTCAGGTTCCTATAACAAATCACCATAAACTGTATTGCTCATAAACCACAGAAATTTATCTCCCACAGTTCTGAAGGCTACAAAGCTGCTGGCAAACTTAGTATCTGGTGCAGGCCTGCCCTTGGGCTCACAGACCTTCTTGCTACCTTCATATGGCAGAAGCAAAGATTCCGGTCATTTCAGTCATTTTTAAGGGCACTAATCCCATTTGCAAGGCTCCAGACTTATGAGCAAATCGTGTCCCAAATGCTCCACTTTCTAACAGCATCATTTTGGGGGGTTTATATTTCAACATGTGAATTTTGAAGGTGATAAATATATTCAGGCCATAGTGACATATTCAAAGATACTTACTGCAACATCATCTGTAATGGAAAGTATTGAAAACAACTAGTAAATCCATCCTATAAAATAATTAAAGTATAATTCATGCACATTGTGAAATATACTACCATTAAAAAAATGAATTCAACCAATATGCATTGATGGGAGGTCAAGACATGTACTTGTGTTTCACAAAATTATTGCATAAACAATGAATTTCTAGCCACGCGTGCTTGTTGTGAGTTCGAGACCAGCCTGGGCTACAAAGTAAGCTCAAGGCCAGCCTGAACTGCATGGTGAGACCCTGTCTTGAAACACAAGAGCCGGGGATCTAGCTCAGCGGCCTAAGCGCCTACCTGGCAAGAGCAAGGTTGTGAGTTCAATCCCCGCTGCCTAGAAAAAAAACAATGAATTTCTTTTTTGTGTTTGGCAAAATTGTTTTAGGAGAACAAAAAAGCATTCATGCTTTTAATCAATATGTGAATGATTTATTCAACCAGATAGCCAAGTAATGCGTAGAATACAATATGATGTTTGTAAGAAGAAAAAAAGAAAACATAGTTTTGCTTACGAGTATGTGTATTGCGTGATTTGATGAGCCTTGAGGAAAGCTCGGAAGTATATCACTGAACTAAAAACTAAGAGAATTTTTCACAAGGGTGTGATTTGTTGTGAGGGGTAGAGAGTGGGAGAGGTGGAAAAAGGCTTGTGGTGTGCAAGCAGAAATTTAGGCATATTGCACAGTTGTGCCCCCATGTGTACATGAGCTTTCTTAAGCATAACTCATCCCTTAAATTATTTCCTATAAATAGATTGTGTGGCGGGTACTACCTCTAAGGGCAACACCTTCACTATGCCTTTATACCCTTGGGAGGGACGTACTTTAGTTACAGGTTCTCTCCTTAGGAACAGCTCACAGACACAGTAGATTTAGTCTTAACATATGAAAGGCAAGCCTTGAGGGAAAAGCTTTAGCCAGTTTCAAAGACTTTTCAGGCAAACCTTCTACGTCCTTAATCTTTAGTTAAGTGAGGTCAGGGTTCTTGTCGCTGTCTTTGGGTCGAAGCAGAAGTTCGAGGCACACCATTGACTCTGGTGGCAGTTCATTTATTTCCTGATGAAGGACTAAGTCCTGCAAATCTCCCACGCCGTCATTTGGAGATAGTAAAAAATTTTGAAATCAAATTTATCCTGTTTTCAGACTTACTCTGAACAACTATGCAGGTATAGGCCTGTGTTCTACGGATCATTCTTATTTTGCTACTTCATTGTTTTGCCAACCTTTCATCTTTTTCTTTTCTTTTTAAAAAATTATACCAGCACACTATCTCTCTCCTCCACTATCAAGAAGGCTGGAGTTGCACCGGTAGATTTATGTGAAATGGGAAGTGGGAGACCCAGCATACCCTCAAACTCCACAGTGTGGTGTTTGCTTGGCTTGCGTGGCCCTCCAACACAGCACTGCGGCTCCAGATTCTGCCCTTTCAGAGTCAACTACTGGATCAACATTCTGATTCCTCAAGCCCTTACTCGTAGGCATCCATTCCCGATTTTGCTACAGCAATTCTGCTAGAGTG
>RJWT010051103.1:0-10749 GCA_004365215.1 Cuniculus paca
TCTAAACTAAAACTCAAGCATTCAGGTTTAATTGTAGGGTTGGCACTTTGTGATAAATAGGTGGATTTGTGGTTGCAGTTTGAGCACTCTGTCTCTAAAAGGTTCACCATCACTGACTTAGAGTAAGACCTGGTGTTCACTCTATTAGTATGTGCAGGTTACCATAGCAAAATCCCATACCCTGGGTGGCTTAAACAACAGACACTTATTTCTCACAATTCTGGAGCCTAGGAAGTTCAAGACCAAAGTGCTGGCAAATTTGGTTTCTGGTGACTTCTCTCCCTTGGGTTGCAGATGGCTATCTTCTCTCTGCGTCCTCCTATGGCCTTTTCTCAATTGCAAGTAGAAAAGGAGTGCTGTGATGTCTCCGCCTTATAATGACACCAGTCCTAACAAATCAAAGCCTTACTCTAAGATCTCTTTTAACTTTAATTAAGACCCTTTCTCTAAATGCCATCACATTAGGGCTTTAACATATGAAGGGGGGGTACAATTCAGCCAAACACACATGATGCAGAGAACAAATGCTAGTTGTCATCACTGCTGTTACTACCATTACTGGTACTGCTACTCACCCACTAGCATTGTTGCTGCTGCTAAAACCACTGGTATCATTACTATTCTAGTATTACTATCACTACTACTCTGACCTTACTTTTGTAGGGAAGGTAGGAACTTAACAGGTTGGCCTGGCTTACTCACAAAAGGAATTTTGAAAGATCTTATGCAAGGTGAACATGGTTTGATGTATAGAGATGCTCCCACCAAGAAAGGCAAGGCTCTGTGATTGAGGAGATCCATACATGGAATCCTGGACTTTGTCACTGTGTACCCTATCTACCTCCCAAGACTGCAAGAAACCATAATTCAGTGTATACTTCTGTGGGAAAAGCTGTCCTCCCCCAGGAATGAAAAGTGAAGACTTTGTTACATGGACCTGTCTATCCTCCACCAAACCACTGTTCCCCTCTGAGTTTCAGTTCCCTTGTTTACATGTTGAGAATGTCAGAATAGCACTTAAGTTTTGATTGAAGCCAGGGATGCTCTACCACTTATTTATACCTTTAGTCCTTTTTATTTTATTTTGAGGCAGGTTCTCATTGTTTCCTAGGCTGGGCTTGAGCTTGTTACCCTGCTGCCTCAGCCTCTCTAGTAGCTGAGATTAGCATCATACACCACCACGCCTAGTTTACCAAATGTGTATTGAGAATCTGCTGTATGCTAGAGACAAACCAGTGAACAAGACAGATGCCATCTCTGCTTTTAGAGAGCTTACATTTTAGTGGACAGAGACACTTAAGTGGGCAAACATATACTGTACATAGACATTATCTAGCTACAAGTCCTGATGAATTGTGAGGAGAAGAAAGCAACAAAGAGGAAGGCAAAGTCGTTGGGCTCAGGATGGGGTTTGAGTTGGGATAAGAAGATTCAGAAAGACTTCATTGAGGGGGGCTACTTAAGGATGAGATGATCCATGTTGAGATCCACACAAGAGCATCTTAAGACCTTGCAAATACAAAGGCATTGAGAAGAAGTGAATATACTGTGTTCTGGAAACAGGAACAAGGTCAGTGTGCTTGGAGCTGACAGAGGGATGAGGAGAGTCATAGAAGATAAGAAGGGAGTCTGGGATGGGCTGTATCATCCAAGCCTTGACAGTTGTAGCCAGATTGATTCCATCTTACTCTGCATCCAGCAGGATGCCACTGAAGGGTCCAGGCCAGGAAGTGACTCAATCTGATTTCCAGTCTTCGAAGGTCCCTCCAGCTGCTGGGTGCAGAACAGATTGCAGAGAGCAAGAGGAGGGACAAGGAAAGAAGTGAGGCCAGGGGCCAGATGTGCCATAAGAGGTTCATCTCCTCTCTGAAACTTTAAGCACTGACAGCACCCAAAGTCATTGTGGAGGTTCAGATAAACTCCCTGTCTCAACAAACCACATAGATTTGTGTGTCTCAGGCAGGGTACCAGTTCCATTATGTTTAGCAAGAACTCTGACTGTGATGTTATGTTTGGACCCCTATTTTGGACTAAGCCTTAGAGCACAGCTTGGTGCAAGCCAAGCATAATTCCTACCCCCATGAAGCTTCTGATCCTCTTCCAACTTTCACTTGTTAGAAATGGTTGAGCCTTTGGTTTCAGCATCCCAAAGCACTTTGACCACATGGGGCTGCCTTATCCTCCAGGGCTGCAAGTCATCTTGTTCATAGATGAAGAGGAATACAACCCCTTTCTGGTGTCTTCCACTGGGGCTAAGGTGCTCATTCATCAGCAGAATGAATTTCCCTTCATCGAAGACGTGGGAACAGAGATTGAGACTGCAGTGTCCACTTCCATAGGAATGCATCTGGTAAGAGAATATCCTCATTTTGTAGGATTGGAGAGGAGGACAGGTTTTGGGTGTTTTTGTTTCTGTTTTTGCTTTTGTTTTTCAAGAATAACCAATGAAGTGTAGCTTAGGAAAGGGATGTTTCAAAAAGAGTGTGGTTCTGTATTTTCCAATAGTTCCTCAATAGTCATGCCAGTAGTTACATTAAAGGTTATCGTCATATCTTCTGTATGAATGAACAAAGGTAAGATACCATTTAGGGAAAACGTGTTAAAGCATCTGACTTATTCAGAAAAAAAGAAGGACAACAGCATTTATGGAACCGTGATGGAAGCAAAGCATCAATTATATGTTTCTTAGTAATAAGATAAATATTAACATCTGTCTTCCTGGGATACCTAAAGGCCTCTGGAGGCATGTGAACAACTATTTGAAGGTTAATGGAAAGTCACTGGTTCTCAAAGATCTTTGTGGTTAATCACACTTCCATCAGTTTTACCTCGTCCATCAAGAATCCCTTCTGCCTCAGCCTTTCAACTTCTCTGACCTCATTCAATGCTGAAAACATTCAAACTTGCTAGTAGAAGCATATCTGGGCTGCACACTCCAACCAACATTATTGATTACTCAACTTTTAATCTTTGCTAATCTTTCAAGAAAAGAGTGTCTATTATATTTTTGCTTCATATTTCTTCTTAGCGGCTTTTTAAAAAACCTGTCTGTGGGAAGAAAATCAAATAATCTCTCTGTGGACTCTCCACTTATACCTTTATTTTCATCCGAACTTAATGTCCAACATTAAACTTCCTACCCTTCATCCCTCACCAACTTGCCCTCCAGAGGAGTGGTTTCCAAACCTCCTTGGTTGTCATGTTCAGATCTACAAAACCAGAATCTCTGGGGGATAAGCCCAAGGATCCATATTTTTACCTCTCTCCAGTGATTGTTATAAGAGATGATACACTGAGGAAATCTGGCTTTGGAAAATTGAGCAATTCTGGACCAGAAGAGAAGAAAACTGTATTTTTTCAAGTGAAAGTGAACTGGTTGACTCAAAAGGTCTAGTCACAACTGCAAATAGCTTTGAATGGTTTGTAAAGTGATACTTGGAGAGTCATTCATCATTTGACCATTCAGCAATTATTTTCTGAGTGCTTCCTATGTTTTAGACACTGGGGACCCATCAGTGTGCAAGATACTATCCCTGTCCTCATTGAACCTAGCGTCCTGCAAAGAGGATCAATAATTAGAAATTATGCAAATAATTTATTATAAGCACCATGAGTTATATGAGCACCATGAGTACTATGAAGGAGAAATGCAGGCTGCAAGAGCGCACATCATGGGTGTTTTAGTCTGTTTACTGTTTTTAGAAGGAAATCGCTAAAAATGGGTAATTTATAAAGAATAGGAGTTTATTTGGCTCACAGTTCCAGAGACTACTGAAGCTAAGAACACAGTGCTGATATCTGGTAAGGGCCTTTGCAACATCAGAACATGGAAGAGGCCTCACATGGTGAGACAGAGCAAGTGTCCCGCTTCTTCTTATAAAGCTACTAATGCCATCATAGTCCCACCCTCATGACCACCTCTGACCCTAATCACCTCCCAAAGATCCCACCTGAGATTTAAGCTTAGATCATGGAGATGATCACTGGAATGGTGGTTTTACAGTACTCATTATATCTGTGGCTAGAGGGTTTCGTACTGCCCCATGAAAAGGACAGCTGGGGACAAAGGAAGCCATCAGTCTGTTTGTCCGGTATTGCAGACACTTTGGAAGCATATTGTTTAGGAACTATGTTTTCGACATGAGAGAGAAGTAATGTACAAGCCTGGGCTGTGTGAACGTGGAATGTGGAGAAAAATCTTGAACTCCAACCTGCTCAAACAGGGGCCTCCAAAAACCTGAGGATACCACTTCTGGAGCTGGGCCTCTGCTTTTTCTCTTACTGGCCAAAGACAGTAGTGAAAGTTTTGACTGAATAGTTTCCCTGCATCCCGTGCTGAAGAAGGTCCTGGGCTCTGCACCACATCCTTTCCTTGTGCTGTCTCCTTCTCCTTGCCTCTGCCTCTCATAGCATCTGCAAACTGGGCTGAGAGAAGCTGGAGTTTGTAAAAGTACAAAAAGGCATGAATTGTGCCCTCTTAGTTTTTGCTCTCAGGCTGGAAATAACCACCACGTTGTTAAGCAATGTCCTCTTTATTAGTGGTGGGTAAACAAGGACGTGGGTGAGTTTTCTGTTACACCTAATGTAAGATGTAGAAAACCAACCCCATAGAGCAGGGTCAACCAACTCTAGGCCTGATTTATGAGCATTTAGAACAACAGCAAAAACCCAGGAGGTGAGCAGGAAGTCACTAAGAATGAGTGCTGTTTGTCCTCAGACTTCCTTTCTCATTTATTTATTTATTTATTTATTTACTCACTTACTTGTTTACTTACTTACTTGCTTAAGTTTGATAGACATAGTAAGCTGGTAGACTTAGTCAATTAAGCAACTGGTTAGCTAACTTCCCTTATTTAATTGAGAAAGTTTAAGTTCAAAGGACCAAATATTCAGAGATGAACACATCAGAGCTACTTTCTTCAAAAATTTTACCTCTAAAAAGAAAAGATAAAATTAACATACCTTTGCAATATAATTCCTACCTCTGCAGAAGAAAGTACTCTGCCTGTCTTGTACCCAGGCTCGGTTCTTAGAACATATCTAATACCCAATCGATATTGGATGGATGCTAGATGGATGATAGATGGATTCATGGGTAGTTGGATAGATGGAGATAGAAGCTATTGGAGAAGACTTGCTAAATAACGAATTGTTTTGTTTCGTTTCATTTTGTTTTGTTTTCTGAGACAGGGTTTCACTAGGTAGCCTAGGCTGACCTCAAACCAGCTATGCAACGCAGGCTGACCTCAAACTTACAGCCCTCTTGATTACAGGCATGCGCCACCACACCCAGGTCTAAATGATGAATTCTCGAAGGACAAATGTCTTGCAAACAATGTTAGGAAGGGCTTGTCCATGAAAATGGTACCAATTACAGAAAGGTCACAGAAACTATGTTAGGCCATCCTTTGAAAAATCACTTTGGTTGAAATGTAATCAATACGCTAGCACATTTATAGTAATTCTAGAAAGAAACAACATAGATCTTTGTTGAGGCAAAGGGAGTATGAGGGGAAGGAAATGGATTTTAGAGATGTTACCGTGTAGAAGCAACAAGATTTGAGAACCAATGTTAGTAAGAAGAGCAAGGGGAATTTAGGTGGATATTTAGGTTTTAGCTTGGGCAGCGAGGTGAATGAGTGTCAGGGTTAGAATTAGG
Organism: Cuniculus paca; assembly: GCA_004365215.1. Classification (NCBI taxonomy): domain Eukaryota; kingdom Metazoa; phylum Chordata; class Mammalia; order Rodentia; family Cuniculidae; genus Cuniculus; species Cuniculus paca. The sequence continues at coordinate 5,660 of RJWT010051103.1, forward strand.
GACAAGAAGAGGGATATACTTGAGGGAGAAAATGGCCACTTTAGTTCAGGACTTATCCATTTTGTTGTGCCTTTGAGAAAACAAGGTGAAAATAAAATGTCCAGTGAGTAGATGCTATGAAGCTGGAGTTTAGGAGAAAATATGGGAGGTAATTCCAGACTTGGAAATGAATGTCATCATTTAAGACCTGAAGCAGAACCCTAAATATCTGCAAAAATTTAGAGTCTGAGCAGAAAGAAAATGGAGAAACAGAGTTCAAAAGAAAGGAGCAGAAGCCAGAAAGAGGTGGTGTGAGAGAAATAAACACTTTCAAGGAAGGTGTGACCATAGTGTCAAATGCAGTTGAGAGGTCTAGCAAATCAAGGATGAAAGATGCTCTCTGAGTATGATGACCAAGATGTCTTTGGTGTTCTTTGCCATAATAGTTTTCAGTCGAAGAAGTGAAACAGAGACCAAACTTAAAAGGGTTGGATGGTGAATGGGAGATGAGGAGTGAACAAGGGTGGACCATTTGCCCCAGGGCTGTGGGGTCAAGTCACAGAGCAGCAAGAGGGTCTACTGTGATTGCAAATCCTACTGGACTTTTTTTATCTTAAGGCACATAAACAACTTCCTTTCACAAGTGTATGCATCACAGGAATTAGAGCTCTGGACTGAGGGTCAAACCCCAGCTTTGTACTTGGGTTATGCAAGTGGAGATGCTATTAACAGTAACGCTCTTTTGTGGTTGTGAAAATTGATGTAGTAAGCACTCGAAAATTACTGGCTACTACTCTACACTTTTTTCAGAAAAAAGATTTGGAGGAAGGGAAAAATAAATTTGAAGCAAAGAAAAGAAGGCTTAGGGAAGGTTGTTTTTATTTCCTTTTTCTCCTTTCTTCTTTTTTTTTTTCCCCTGTTGCTGGGGATCCTTGTACATGCTAGCCAAGCACTCTACCACTGAGCTACATTGCAAGCCCCTTGTCTTTTTTTGTACTTCTTTCTTTTATGAGTTAGAGAGATACATAACAATATGCATATATGGTACCTATTTATATTATATAATATGCTATTATACCATGCATAAGAGATGCTATATATATAACTAATTATTTGCCATATGTGTTGAAATGATTTACCAGTTTATACTTCCTAGTTTTCTGTATGGCATTTTTTCACATGCAAAAACATTCAGTTTTTACTTAGCCAAAGTCTTTTTCTCCTCCTGCTCTTTCTCCTCTTCCTGCCCCTCTTCTTCCTCTTCTTTCTCTTTTTCTCTTCTTGCTTCTCCCTTCTTTCCTGTCCCCTCTTCCTTCTCCTCCTTCTTCCTCTCCTTCATCTTGTCCTTCTCCTTTTCTTTTTCTTCATCCTCTCCTCTTCCTCCATTTCCGTGTGTGTGTGTGTGTGTGTGTGTGTGTGTGTGTGTGTGTGTGTGATACTGGGAACTGAATCTGGGGCCTTTGTACTGAGCTATTTACCAGCCCTTTAAAAAAAAACCTTTTTAAAAAAACTTTCTAAAAAATTTTGGAATAGGTTTTTGCTAACTTGCTATGTTGCCCAGGCTGGGTTCAAACTTGTTTTCTTCTTTAGTTGTGTTTCCTGAGGATTCCCCCTTTTTTGAGATCAGATACTTAGTTGCGTTTTCTCATATTACTCCATTTAATACTTTAACTGCTTAGATTATTTAAGTATGTTATTTAAGATTGTTAAGTAGAGACATATTTCTTTCTTCAAATAGTCAATAAATTGTCCTAACTTTTTATATATGTAATTCTTTTTTTCCCAACATGATTAGGAGTGCAAACTTTATCACACATAGATCGCATTTATAGTGTATTATAAAATAAAAGCAAAAGAATAGAAAAAAAGATTTAAGTCACCCATAAAACCATGTAAAGCAGTCTTTCCACTTTTTTCTAATTTTTAAATTTATTTGTCTTGTTTTGTTATGAAAGTGGAATACTGCTCTTCTGTACCCTGCTTTTATTTCCTCATTAAAATATATCATTAACATCTTTCCCTGGCATTAGCCTTCCACCACTCCAGTTTCAATGATGTTATACAACTTTGCTGTATAAATGTAGAGTTCACACTCATATACTAAATGTCTTATAGTATATAATTGTCTCTTGGTATTGGAACGAGAATTGGTTCCAGGACAGCCACAGACACCAAAATCCATGGATGCTCAAGTAGTGTTTTCATGTATTTTCCTCATAATACTAAATGCCATGTAAATGTTATATAAACAGTTGTTAGACCTTATTGTTTAGGAAAAAATGACAGAAAAAAAGCCTGTGCATGTTCAGTACAGATATAATTTTTTTCCAATTATTTTTCTATTCATAATTGGCAAATCTGTGGGTGCTCATCAGGTCCCTCATATAAATGAGGTAGTATTTGCTCATATAAACGAGGCAGTGATTTACACGCATCCTCCCATATACTTCAAACCATGTCTAGATTATTTATAATACCTTGTGCTATTTAAGTGGTATTTATACTGTATCATTTAGGGAAGAACAACAAGGAAAACATCTTTACATGTGCAGTAGAAATGCAATTTTTTAATATTCTTGATCTATGGATGAATCTGTGGATGCAGAGGGCCCACTGTATACTTCTGATTACATGTTCGCTCTCTGTTTTCCTTGTAACATAGGGACTCCCGCCGGGCGTGGTGGCTCACGCCTGTACTCCCAGCACTCGGGAGGCAGAGACAGGCGGATCATTGTGAGTTCGAGACCAGCCTGGGCTACAAAGTGAGCTCAAGGCCAGCCTGAACAGCATAGTGACACCCTGTCTCAAAAACACCAGTGCTGGGGATCTAGCTCAGCGGTCTAAGCGCCTGCCTGGCAAGCGCAAGGTCGTGAGTTCAATCCCCGGTGCTGAAAAAAAAAAAAAAAACCATAAACATAGGGACTCCCACTGTTGAATTAGGACTGTATCTGTTGGACTGAAACGAATTAAGTAAGAGGTAGAACTTGACAACTAGGCTGAAGCTAGCTAGGGGATATTTCATAAGCTAGGCTTGTCACCAGCTACAATGGGGTAGTCGCCTCGTGTAAAATGGAAATCATACCTGGACTAATTCTAAAGCAAAAATAGAATGGAGGTTTATTACAGAAAAGAAGTACAGCAGGCTCCTCCACTGGTAGAGTAGCTTAGTAAAGGCCAGCAAAGCTGACTACTCCAAAGACAGTGGAGTGGGGTGTCAAATGAATGTCATAAATTATTTATGGTTTTTTCGCAAAGAGGGGGAATTTCTAGGAAGAAAGAGAAGGGCTTTAGTGTACTTGTGCCAATTTGCACACAGTTCAAAATGTACTTTAAAATGTTTTATGTTCTCCCCTCTGGGCAGAGATCTTACTATGGAAAAACATAATGATGAAGGTAAACTGAATTTCAGGTTTGGTTCTCAGTCCTCTCCGTTACCATCTTTGCTTCACCTGTTTCACCCAGTTTGTGCTGAGGTCCCACCTCCTTTTCTGAGAAATACAGTGACTTGTTTGCTTACAGCCTGATTTACTTTTCCCCCTCTTATTGCCAAAACTTGCAGCTGCCTGCTTCTTTCCTCTTGGGCTACTACTTCCCAATCCTGCCTGCCTTGGGCCAATGCGTTTGGACTTGAATCACCAGGCAGTGACAAGCAGTGACAGGACCAGTTCTGTGATTCAGAAGGCTAGGTGATGGGGTAGAGGAGATGCTGAGCAAGGGAAAGTGTGGGGGCAGCCAAGCACCAAGGAGACTTTACTTTCAACACTCCAAGTGGCAAGAGAAGATGAGAGTCACATTAGACAGTGAGTGAAAACCATAAGAGCAAAGTGACTCAAGAAATGCTTCTCAGTGATGCTTTGATGACTAAGTGGAAGAAAAGAAGCTCTAGATTGATGACCAGCTTTCTAGACAGCTAGACAGACTCAGGTATCTTTAGCTAATTGAGAAATACAGGAGACTGAGCAAGTTTTAGATAAGTGCAGAAGACGCCGAGTTCAATGTTAGGTATCATGTCAGTTTTGCTGTATAAGAACTACCTAAACCTAAATGGCTTCCAACAGCTGTTGACTAGCTCACAGTCTATGGTGCAGCAGTGCAGCTTGGGCTCATCTGGGCAGCAGCTTATCCAGAGAAGGGAACCAGCCTCCTGCTGCATTCTCAGCCCCACTGTCACTGCTGCTCTCCTTCGGCAGAAGTAGTAGCTCATTTGGAGAAACAAGGGCAGGATCAGGCCTCCACCTAGACCCAGAGCCAGGCCTGGTTCCCACTGGTCTCAGCTGCTCAGGGCACCATTTCTGCCTGTTCACTGAGGTTAGTAGACATCTCAGTTGAGTCCTCAGTGGCTGAGGGGAGCAGGAGTGTCCTTTTTGCTATGGGCAGAGTCTTGCACTCAGTGGAAATCCTACCCAGAAAGGTACACAGTGGAAACCAGGAAATGCAAGACTTTTCTGGTTGAGCCAGGGACACCAGCCTGCTTATGACTCAGCCCACTGTGACTGCCCCAAAAACAGAATGCAAATGGAACACAGTTTGAGAACCCTGGGCTACAGTGAGGCAGACTCTGAGAAGGTGACATTGGTGGCTGCTGGTGGGACAGTAGTTACAATGGAAATGCAAAAATGATAGTGTGACAGCTGCTGTCTCTGGGAGGAAGAGCCCAGCGGAGCTCACCTCCTCATACATGAAGGAGTGACCAGGCTGACTGGTGGCCCTTCATTTTGTAAGAAAGCAGGAGCTGGCTGTCCCACCTCAGAAGCCATGAAAGCTTGATAAGGGCCAACTCTTATCACCTGTCCTACCTCCTTGCCCTCAGGCTGTGCTGCTACCTGGGCTTTCCCCTGGGCACACTTTCTACCTTTAAAGCAGAGAGCTAAGGATCCCCATGCAACTGTCCCAGTCCCTGCCCCTAGATCCTCAGATGGAAGCAGATAGGACCCAGGTAATCAGAGTCCCTACCATCTTTGCCATTTGCCAGGCACACCTGGCTGGCTGCATGTCCAGACTCTGGTGGTGTCATAGAGCCCACAGCAGACTCCAGGCTCTGTGGACGGCTTGGCAGGACTTAGGGCCCCAAGGAACATCTATCAGAGCTCAGAGGACTTCAGGGAATTGAG
>RJWT010051104.1:0-10752 GCA_004365215.1 Cuniculus paca
TTAAACATTGACTTAATTCAGGTAATAAACCAATACATTCTTCAGTTTATACATTAATATAGAAAACCATAATTTGAAATACACAATAATCCCCACAGTCAAAGTTAAGTACAGTACTATTGTTAGTCATCAGTGACTAAGTAATTTTCTAATGCTGTACATGTCTTTAAATAGCAAGATACATTATATGCACAGATTGTCCATATGCACAGATGTTATTTTGCTTCTTTGAACTATCATTTTTATATATACAGTGAACAGAAAACTCTGTCATTCCTAGTAAATTCTTTGAATGACCTAATATTCAACTGTAGATTAAATATAGACTATGATAGTTTATTTACCTAAAAATGCCAAAATGCCTTTTGAATACATTTATTTTCAAATACATGCTATAAAATATGGCTTCTACATGACACTAGAAATTCCCTACGAAAGATGATCTCATTTGTTTTTATTTTTCAGTATACTTCCATTTAAAAATCAATTTGTTTTATTACTTAAAAGTAAGCTACTTAATCTCTAAGAATGATGGCAGTATGTTAGAGTATTAAAATTGAATTCCAGAGTGAGAACATATCTTGGGGCTATTTTGCCTATCTCTTCTCCCATTTTATACTTAAAACAATTACAGGCAAAGCGAAAAAATGACTTCTAGAATGTACTATAGTCCCTTTATAATGGTTTTAAAACAGAACCTGGGTTTCCCCACTTCTAGTTCAATGTGTTATCTACCATATCTATTGAAATCTCCTTTTTAGGATGTATTAATAAAATGCTTTATCAAGAGATTAATCAGGTTGGTTAATTACTTTGATAGTCTTCGTAATGAAAATTCACATTAAAGTTTTCAAGACATGGTAATTTTTCTACATTAACAGTTTGATTTTTTTTCTGCTGATCGAGCTTTGTGAATAATAAGCCTAGTACTTACCTGTCAAAGGAATGAAACTGCATAGGAAGAATAGTGTGCGCTTCTCTCTTCAATGCTGGATCTGGATAGGGGATCGGTTCAGGACCACACTCTGCAATTTCAACAGGAGCAGCCACAAGACTTTTCAGTATTTCCTTGACATTGATGCCTTTGGTTTGACTAATACTAGATATGGAAGGTGCAGGTTTCAACATTTCATTGGGGTTTTCAGTTAAACTCTCTTGTGACTTTTTCACTTCAGATGACAAAGTGGATAACAGTTCACTCATGGCATCAGGACCTGCAGTAGTCTCTAATTCTGCCCCATTCAGGATGCTAGCCACTTGTTCCTCTCCAATTCCTGAATCTGTATGAGGAATTGAACTTTCTAGATGAATATCTTCACCAGGGGTTGAAGTTTCTTTTTCCTTTATAGCATCTGGAAATGCAGCAGGTGTTTCTGTAATGAAAAAAAATAACTGAAACAAACAAAGTTTCACAAGACTAAGTGTCATGTCACTGGTAAAATTCTCACTGTACAATAAAGACAAAACCATGTAAGAAAAAATTTTCAAGGGCATATTTGAATGCGTAATAAATAGTACAGTGTCAGGAAATTGTTCTCATAACAATTATTAATGATTACACACCATAAGAAAAGAAATTCTTATACTTCCTTAAAAATGTGAAGTCATTTTGAAACTTACTTTGAAAATTCAATAACCAATACTAGAATGTCTGAAATATTTAAACTAAGACATTATTTAACAATCACATGCACATAATACATAAAATTCAAAAAAATTTGAAAAATACAAAGCACGTCAAATTATTAGTTCAAAAGTATAAATTCTTTAATTACAGAATAATGTCCTTCAAAAACTCTTGCCACTATAATCATTTTGAAATACTCACATTCACTCTTCGTGAATGTAATTTCGATTTGTAAACACTGAATCAGAAACATACATACATATATATATATATATGAAGTGCATGCTAGTAATTAAAATAAATTACATGAAAATAATCTTTAAAATATCAAATTCCTACCAAATCTCATTATACAAAGGTTCACAGAATGAAATTTACCATGTGATAAAGTTATGAAGTTCTAAATAACCTTGAAATATCTATCAAATTTAAGAAATGCTGTTTTGATAATAATGTTGTTAGGAGAGATCAAAACACATTGAAAGGATTAAAGATAACATGATGGAGTTTCTGCAGTAACAAGCTCAAGTTTTGTACTCTGTCCCTCAGTTTTGTTAATTTCATGAAAAAAATTAATGGAATGATACTCAAATTTATTTAAGATATAAATTTGATTAATTTTCCAAATTAATCTAAGGATAATTTTGCCAAATTTCAAAAGCAAAAATAGCTTCCCTTTTTGTCTGAAATATATGTATATATGTATATATAGCACATTAATTTAGGAAAAATAAAATGTTCAATTTATTCAATCTCACTGTTTAATAGACTAAAAATATATAAATCTCACCAGACAATGTAGTTTTCACATTTAAAAGAGACTTTAGTCGTGCTGGTTTATTTGTCAATCTTATTAGTGAAAAATATGAAGAATTATTCTGGGAAATACAGTAATGAATTCAAGTAATCGATGCTCAATGTAAATAATAGGTTCACTGTACTGTTTATTATTGTAAGGATTAAAGATTAAAATACATATAAGTTTTGAAAAGACAATCCCAATAATACTAGGCAAAGCACTACAGAAGAAAACAGGTAAGAGGTTTACATACCAGATGACTTTTAAAAAAACATCTTTTTTTTTTTTGTGCTTTTCTTTTTGTGTTTTTGCTTTTGTTTTTTTTTTAATTCTTCACCCCCTTCACCCTTTTTTGAGACAAAGTCTTGCCCTGTAGTTCATGCTGGTCTTAAACTTACTATGTTGCCTAAATTGGCCTCAAACTCATGATCCTCCTACCTTAGCCTCCCGACTGCTGTGATTGCAAACATGTGCCATCATGCCTAGCTGCAATGCACTATTACTTAGATTGTGAGGAAAATAGTATTTGTCTTATTTTGCTTAAAACTTAGATAAACATTACATATATTCCTATGAAGGGTTGAGGTATAGCCCAGTGGTAGAGTGCTTGCCTAGCATGCATGAGGTTCTGGGTTTGATTCCCAGCACTGCCAAGAAAACAAATATATGTGTATATGTAAATATATATCCTTTGAACTATATCAAGGGTTATGTGTAGATATTTGTTTATGTGTACATATGTACACATCTTTTTGTATGTTTAAAATGAAAATTTTTAAAGAAAAATTATGACAAAAATTAAAAATAGCAGCATTAGCAAAAAGGCATAGCAAAAACAAAAAACACACAAAAACCCCTATAACGTTTCTGGAACAACTAACGAAAACAAACAAACAAAAAGAACAGTAATGAGTTGCTGAAAGAAGAGGATAAATAGGGTTGTTCATGAATTAAATCTTGAATCAGTGAAGTTTGTACAATCTTTGAGACAGTAAGATGTGTTAGCCAAGAGAACAGCCATACATTTTAGTATTACTCAAATGGAGGTGATAATAGAAACTTAGGATATTGATGAAGTAAGTTTTAATAAGATAATTTGTATAGAGATGATCATTTTCACTATTAAAGATACATGAGTTTAGTTTAAACACAGTTTTAAATTTATAGATTATGTATTTTTTGTTTTGTTTTTGAGACAAGGTGTCACTATATAGACCAGGTTGATCCTCAACTCACTGAAATTCTCCTGCCTCAACCTTACAAGTGCTGCAATTACAAGTGTGTGCCACCACGCCTGGCTGATTGTAGATAGATATGCAGATAGATACAGATATAGATATTGATACATAGACACAGTTATACTTTGGAAAACAACCGCAGCAAAATATGAAAAGAACAATTATGGCGTTTCTAAAACAACAGTACCAAGAATATTAAATTCAGAAATAAAATGGCCTAACAAAAACAACAACCAAAAAATACAGTATGATGCATAGTAGCATGGGTTGATTTTTCTTAACAGCGTTTAATTATCAAAGAGCTTAGCCCTGAGTATGAATTTAGCTGGTTTACAGATTTGGTCTAGAATTTTGGCTTTACAATTATATCTAAACATACTTATGGTGTACATTACATTAACAGTTGTACTAATACTTTACAATTTCAAGTAATATTAATGTGTTTAGTAAATAAAATACTTAAATAATGTGTTCACAAGCTACCACATGCAAAGATTCTTGTCATCAAGTATATAATTTTTTTGCTTATCTCTTCAGCTGAGTTTCAATGAGCATTAAAATCTACAATTTAATCAGATACTTGGAAATCCAATATAAACATTTCTCAACTCTAAAACATAAAAGTTTATTAATATTTAATATTAGAATATTTTCAAATAGCTCACCAAAATTTTACACAGCACCGGTCTTTTTATTTTTTTATGAGACTGAATGATTAAAAAAACAGTAATTTTCACATTTCAATACAATTCTATTCAATTACGTCTTGTAAAGCAAACCTTGTGATTATGTCAAACAGCAATAAAACTATTAGTGAAAATGCTGTTACAGCAATTATAAATAAAAAAATAGGATGTAAAACACCACCTTAATTTCTCAATATGCTTTAACACCATTTACAGCACTTGCTTTCAGTTAATACTACAGACCTCTGGTTGCACAACTTGTTTCTAGAATACTTGCCTGTGACACTAAAGTACTTTGAGAACTGAACCCGGTACCTTTAATAGGAAGTTAGAAACAGCAAGCATGAATGTTTGCATGTATTCATGTATGTTAATGCTGGTGGACTAAACAATAGTCTTCAATAGCTCTCATCAGTTTTTGCAACAATAGGTCATGTCGGCAAAAACAATACTATCCTTAGTGATCTAAAGCTTGTCAGAAACAGGCAGCAGGATGCCAGGGGATTTCTTTTACTGTTTTTCAGTGAATCTAATGAACTCATTAAAAACATTTTGGAAAAAAAAATAGAGGGCTAAATTCAGCAAATGATAACACATAGCGGCCACATTACTTTTCTTCCTTCAAAATTCCCATTTTACAGTGATTTATGGAGTTTCAATGTTTCACATATTAAAGTACTGAATTTACTATTTTCCAAGCTAAATTAACAACATGAAAAAACCATAGCTACTTGTTAGTACAGCACTAAAAATTATATTAAGTATTTGCTCTTCAAGTATTAAGTAAACTAAATCACTTTAATTGACACTATAACAAGAAAAACTGAATGTAAAAAACATTTTTATATTAAGTTCTTAAGTGTAACATTAAGTTACATAAAAATTAATCTTAACTCCCGAGTGGAAAAGGTACATAAAAGATTTTAAACCATGATTAAAGTTCATTTTATACATATAAAAAAGATTGCAATGAACCAAATTGTTATTTGCAAGTATTTATATAATGGTTTGTTTGTTAGCTATGTGAAAAGCATACAACTTTAGGAATTCAAATTTATTACAAAGGATACTCATAATAAAAAAAATTGGTAATTGTGAAAATACAATATAAAAGTCAAAAAACCTTCTAACTGGTGTTTTGATTATACTGTGTCTAAGGGTAGGTCTCTTCAAGTTACCAAACTTTGAGTGCACTTAGCTCTTTATGGATGCACTGTATATATTAATAGTTTTTGTCATCAAATTTGGCATTTGGTCATGTCAATGTTTCTTCAGATATTCTTTCTGTCCCTGTCTTTCTCCTTCTTCTCCTCCAGGGTTTCCAGTACGTGTATGTAGGTTCACTTAATTGTGTCTCATGAGTTTGTGAGACACTGTTCACTTTTCTCTTTTCTTTTTTTATTCCATTTCTCACACTAGGACCATCATAACTGATCAGTCTTCAAGTAGGCAGATCCTTTTTTCTCCCAACTCAAATATATACATATATATTAAATAACTGATATAAAGTGGTCTCCCCAATTTTTGGGCTTCCTTGGGAGCATTTTCTATTGCTGACTCCAAACCCTATCCCACCCCTATATATTGACCAGATTTTCCTATTTCTTTGCTTGCCTCAGACTTTTTTGTTGTTACTGAAAATTACATATTTTAAATAAAATTATATGGCAACCCTAGAAGTCAGATCCCTCTGATCAGAATTCACGGTTTTCTATTTATTGGTTTTCTTGAACTATTTCTGTAATATATATTTTCTTGTAATATATACTTGTAATATATATTTTTTGTAATATATATTTCTGTAATATATATTTTCTTGAACTATTTCTGTAATATATATTTTCTATCACTGTAGCTACAGAAATGTCTGCTTACCTACTGTGGTGGTCAGCTAATGACTAGACAGATACTGGCTTAAAAGTCTTGAACCAATAAATAAATAAATTTTCTATCCTTTGCTAGAGGATGTGCACATGCACTTGAGTTGGTGCATACCTGCAATGTTCCCACAGTTTAAAACACTTCCTCGGTCTGCCCTTCCTGTTTGTGCCAGGCCTCCAGGTCAGCAAAGGTGAGAGACTGGGCCCTACTCAGGTGTTTGAATATAGATACAGTACCTCATTCACACATCTTCTAGTTAAAATGTTAAACAAGGTTATTTTTTGTCCCAATTCCCACTAACAATTCAGGCAGTGACAATGTTAAACTAATGAAACCTTTGACAAATACTTTGAACATAGAACTTTTACTATCAAACAAGCTTCATCAGGTCAAAAACTGATAAACTCTATGAATGAAGTTTTTCCAGGGAGCTTCCAAGCAGCTCAAATAGTTCATTGCTCTAGGAATGAATTCTATAAGGAAATCCAACTATACTCCACCTCATTCTCCAGTGGCTACAAGCTGCTAGTTTTTGTAGCTACCATGGGTGCCTTGCCTCTGATTTTCTAGGCGACCAACCACTTGGGAGACTGGCAAGCAATAGGACGAGTTAAATCACTATTAATACACTTCTGCCGGTTTGTACCGCCAGTGGTACCTGCATGACTGTCCCAAACATGACTGTACCACAAGTACCACCAGTGGTATAATCTGCCTAATGGGACAGGTATGCAGGTACCACCAGTGAGTGGTTCAAGTGACCCAGCAGCGAGACATAGGAAGTACAGCCCCTTTGTGAATGTGTTAGTTAAATTTGCTGTTCTTGAAAAGATTTCAGTTTCCCCATAATTAATACATTTTGGATTGTTGTTACCCTTTGATTACATTCCAGAGAATTAAAAAAAAAGTTGATTTGACATTTTCTGCCAGTATTCTCACTGTTCGTGTTCTGGAGGGCCTTAGTTCACTTTCTATTGAAAATCTTGCCTCCAAATTATACTTTAAAGCCCAATTTCAATGTTGCTTCAACTTCTACATTTTGAATAAATTCTCAATAAGCTGTTTTGAAATATTCATACATACATATTGTACTTTTTTTCTGCCCTAGCTTGTATATTTTTTTTCCTTTCTCAATGGAAAAAAACTCCTACTTAAGTGCTTCATACATTTCTGCTATGTAACTGAAGCCACCATCAACACTAATAATAAAAAATGATAACATATCTACCTATAACTTTTCTAGAATTGCACCAGACAGTACAGAGCCAAACATACTACAACTCTAATGATATGAATTAGATAATCCAACAATTTGGCTATTATATAACAGCTCAGAGTTCAGCCTTTGAAATTAAGACTGAAGTTCGTTTAAGAATTATTTTACCTTTCTTAGGATGAATCAATTACCCTTCTTCAGCATTATTCCTCTATATAGACAATGAAATATAATCACACATATATCATAGTGAGCAAACACAATATATGAATAGTGCATAACAAACCTTACAATAAATTTTTGTACTTTCTGCTATCATTGTTTTCATTATAATCATTATTATAAAAAAATCAGAAAACACAGCACCTATGCACTCCATCAGTTATTCCTTCTATTCATTTATATCTACAATCTCTCTTCTTTTGGTATGGCCTCTTTACAAATTTCTTCCATCCTGAACACCTACCCTTAACATTCCCATCCCTCAAGGTCTTTTAGACTTTCTCCTTTTTTCCTATAGGCAGTCAGGATAGAATAGTGGCAATGAAACCAAATTGATAAAATCTCCAATTATGGCTTAACAACTTGTTATTTTTTCACAACACCGCCAACTAATAAGCTACTCTTTCAGAGTTTCAGGGAATACAGAAAAACATTGTCTTAAGGATGTTATAAGGATTACAAAACTTGTCAAGTCATCATTTGTAATTTTCTGGCTTCAGCTTTCCAAAAACTGAAATAATCCCTTCGGCCATCTTAAAAAATTAACTTATCAAAAATGGATCATTTTCTTCTACCTTGCATACCTCAATCCTGTCTTTTTTAACTGCCTCAATACATCAGACTAGATATCCAGAGAACAGTTTTAAACTTCACATTCCTTCATGTTCTACTTCACATCTATTACCGTATCATGTCCATTTTACCTCTGAAGTTCAGTTCTAATTTACTCTGCTTTTATTTTATATATTTATTTTTTAGTCGAGATTGAACACAGTAGCTCATTCATGGTAGGCAAGTGTTCTGCCACTAAGCTATGTCCTCAGCCCTTTTTATTTTTTATGTTCAGATAGGATGTCTCAAATTGACCAGACTGCCCTTGAACTTCATCTTCTTCCTCAGGCTTCTCCTTACTGCTAAGCAACAGCATCTCTTACCTAGAAAGTAATAATCTCCTAACAGTTTCATCTGGAATTCATTCCAATATATTCCCCACTGTACTCAGAATAGGCTTTTAAAATTGTAAACCAGGTTATCCCCTTTATAGTTGTTTAACAACCGTTCAGACTTAAGACCAAGGTGCCTAGTTTGGATTTAAGACCTGCCACTCAGGTTTCTTTCTTTTGTAGAGGGTGCAGTTTTGTGTATCTGCTTTGTACAGCCTCAATGTCTTTTTTTTTGTATGTGTGGTAGATATTTTACAGCATAGTAATTTCTGCTGATAATATTATACAGCACAGTACTCTAGTTTTATGTTCTTTTATATATTATAATACTGCATGTCAGAGTTATGCAAATAAAAGCAAAGTTATCAAGTTAGATGTTCCTGTGACCATTTCTTTGTTCTGAATATTGTATACATACTACATAAAATTCCTCATTTAGTGATCAATTCATTTAATGAATAGTCACAAGACTTTAACTTGGCAAAGTTAAATGACAAAGGTCTGTAATCTCAAAATGTATTCCCTAGGATACAATACAATTTGCAATTACATATTTAAATTAGTGGTTTTTGCAAGTATATTTCCCTTGCTAGACAGTTAGCTTTATAGAGACAGATATTCTGTTCACTATTACATATTGGTACCTAGCACATAGTAGAAAATTTGTTCAGAAAATATGTGACAAAGGAATTTTAAAGTTAATGAAAGTTTTAGAGAAATGATTTCAATTCTACTGATGCCAAAAACAGACATTTATAATTTTTTTTGTAATTTTTATTTTAAAGAGAATAAAACAAAACAAAACACAATAAAGGCAATGAAAATAAAACAGTGTAAGTGACACAGGACTTCAAAACAAGATAATAGAAAATCAACAATGGTTACCATAATGCCTCTTGTCTTCAAAAAGCTGCCCATACCTTCAGACATAGTAAAAATCAAACAAAATAGAATAGAATGGAACCAATAAAAACAAAACAATGAACACAATAAAGAAGCTCAAAACAAGATAATAGTAAATCCAAAATGGTTATCATAATATATCTTTGAATCAGCTGTCTTTGAATCAGCTATCTTTGAAACAGCTGCCCATGTCACCATATATAATAAAGTCAAACAAGACAAAAGAGAATAAAACCCAACCAAACAAAACAATGAAAATGATACAGGTCAAAACAAGACAATAGAAAATTAACAATGGCTACCACCTTCAGAAGGAGATCCCCCATAGATGCTACATTGCATATTGTTATTCTCTGAATAGACGATCAGACTCCTCACTTTTGACCTGCAAAGTCAGTGAAACACTAAACACTACAAGCATTAAATTCTATTTTACCTCAATAGTTATCATTGCAGCCTGTGTTTCTGTGGATCAGCTGGTCGCTTATGGGGTGGGGGGCTTGTTTCTTCTTGTCTCCCATCCCATGCATCAGATGGGACTGGCGTCTGATTCTCCTCCCAGTGGCCTGTGCATGGCTCAGACTTGCAGGGAGGGCTTGGCTTCTTTTTTGTTTTTGTTTTTGTTTGTTTGTTTTTAAGGCACCAGGGATTGAACTCATGACCTTGCACTTGCCAGGCAGGCGCTTAGGCCACTGAGCTAAATCCCCAGCCCAAGGGCTTGGTTTCTTATTGGCTTCTTGTTCTCCCCTGTAGTTCGCAAATGACACCCACTTACAGGAAAGGGCTGGTGTCTGGATCTCCCCCGACATTTATATTTTAAAAGGCTGACTTTCTAAAAAATTTCTAGGAATACCTGGACAGGATTTTCACATTTCACTAACTGACATACACTATATAATCAACATGATTACTCAATAAGTATTTAAGAAAAATTATATTAGTAATAGTTTATTAAATTAATTATATATTATGTTGTATCCATAGAATGATTTACTATGTAAATATTCTAAAATCAAAGGAAAATTAACCTATCTGCAATAAAAACTTGTATAGGATTATATAAATGTAATAAATAAATATTGCTAATTATATTTCTAATTATGCAATAACTAAAATTTGAGTTATACATTTCTATTTAAAATACCAGCATATTCTTATTTCCTTAGGACAAAATTCTAAAAAAAAATTACTAGATGAAGGATTATGAAAATTTAAATGCCATAAAAGTTTATATAT
>RJWT010051105.1:0-10749 GCA_004365215.1 Cuniculus paca
GAAAAAAAAGAATACCTTCCAGCCAGTGAAAAATTTTCATTCCCAAAATTGTTTGTTGGTTCTTTTTCAGATCCATCTCTTTCCTTCATTAGTTTTGGTTTCATGATAACATATTCCCCTGTATTCCTCTTCCAGCAGCAGGATGGAGGCAGATATCACACGTGAGTGTGGGTACAGGAGTGAGTCAGCGCCCCACAGGCCTTCCCCTGCCATTCTCAACTCTCCATCAGTTCTGTCCAAGACCACATCACTCGCAAGCTCTGGATTTTAAAGCCACACTTACAACAAAATTCATACTTATGGTCACAGCCTTCAAGACCTATAAACCCTACAGGTCTTGAATCTCAGGCCTTGGGTTTGTCTCTGCCCCCGCTCTCCTGCAGCCACAGTGCTCTGGGAGTTAACCTTGAATCTGCGTGGGTTCCATGCCCAGACTTCTTGTCTCTATTCTTAAAAAACAATCACAAAGTGCTTTAAGCACTCTAAAGTGACAGAGAATAACACAGCTGACAGCCCTGTGTCCATTCACCAGAGCCAAGGAAAGTTCACACCAGTTAGATTTATCTTTCCTTTTGCCTCAAGAAAGTTCCAAGATGCAGCTGAGAATGCTCTCACCCTCCAGTTCATCCTCCTTCCTGTCCTCCCCCAAAGGTAGCCACCTCCATGGATAGCTGGGGGCTAAGCCACTCACTGCCACGCCTGGAGGGTTCTCCTAAGAACAATGGCCACTAGCACTGTTTTGCATGACTGTCAGGTTTATGGTGCATAGCGCCCAAGTGAACGTATCCTTCGCCAACTTTTTCCCAGCAACTCTTGGGTGCCTGGCATCCCCTTTGATTTCTTGGGTCTGAGATTATGTCACCTGCAGAGAATACACCTTTTCTGATCGCTGGTGATCTTGTTCCTAACACAGTGCATGACACACGCTAGACACTGCCCAAAGGAAGAAATGACCGCCTAAAGAGTCTTTTGGATAAAAAACAAGTTTAAAAAAATATTATATGGTGCTAATAAATTATTATAAAATATTATATGGTGCTAGTAAAACAGAAAGGAGTGGTATGCTGGAGCTGGCTTGCACTGACTAAGAAGGGCTGACTGTTAATTAAATTTTCAGGAATTTTGTGCATGAGTTATTATACGCACCCATTATTAAAGTTGAATGATATAAAATTACAATTCAATAGACCATAAATTTTTAAAGATAATACTCAAAACTATTTCACTGTTACCTATGCCACTACAGTTTGGATCTAAAATGTCCTCTCTGAATCTGAGAGTGAAAATAAACTCTTCCTCTTGTAAAGTTGATTATCTCAGGTATTTTGTTACAATAATGGCAAGTTGCTTGACAAAGGGCTCTGGAGGGTACTGTGTCTACCGTATATAAGCAATGGAAATACCACATCCCATTTGCTCCTGCATATTTCTTCCCAAGTGCACACTCTGAGATTGTGAATTGCATAGCGTGAAAACATTTACACCACAGGCATCGGCACACCATCACCAAGAGGTTGTCAAACGTCATCAGCATGCCACCGCGCATATACATTTTATTGCGATTTCTGTTGTTTGTACTGCTGGGGGTCGAACCCAGGGTCTCATAGCCCTACCACTGAGCCACATCCCCAGCCCATTTGTTTATATGGGCATGGAAAGTCCAGAGACGCCTTTTAGATTCAACTCAGGTGAGCTCCACAGAGCAGGAAGAGGGAAGTGAGGACACTTGTAAATGAGACTAAACTGCCTTTGTGTTTTAAAAAAGAAAGGTGAAAAGATGAAATACACAGCTCACGCTGCCCCTCCTCTGTAGTCTGCAGTCCCCACCTGTACAGCCCTGGAGCCACAGGAACCCTGTCCTTTATCCAATGCCAACATCCTTGCCTTGCCATTTTCTGATGACTCCTCTCTGTCCTGTGGCAAAAAAGCACTCAGAGTCCCCAGCAAGCAGTGGGAGCACCTGGAGGGTAGCAGGAATCCTGGAGCCAAAGAAACTGGCTAGAACCTCAGCCTCACACCTTTGAACTGAGTGGCCCTAAGCAGCTGGCTTGACTGGCCATGCCTCAGTTTTCTCATCTGCAACATGGCGTAAAGACCATGCCTGCAGCATTGCTGGCACGACTGGCGTGGAAGTCACTGTCAGAACTGCACTCATGACCATGACGATGAATGAAAGGATCAGGCGTTAGTCCCAGTCAGGGGAGGTCTTTGGGTCAACACCGAGTCATTGTAACCAGCCTTTTGTGGTGCAACACCCACTGGGGACAGAGGCCTGGGTGAGGGCTGGAGGGGTCCATGGTGGGGTGGGGGTGACCCCTGTGGAATATGAGAACTCTGAGCTGTGTACACAGTCTATGCTGAAGTCTTAAGAGAAGATGGAGCGAAAGTCACAGGCCTGCAGTTCCGCATGACCTCCAAATTCTAACACTTAGGTCAGATGATTCTATGTGGACAGATGCTCAGAAAAAATAATACAGAGGGGTACATTTTAGCCACCTGGTGAATCCTGGTCCATGTGGACAGAATGCTATTTCTGACCATGGTCAAGACTGATGACAGCAGGGACAATAAAATGTCACCAACAGCTTCCACTCCTGGAGCAACTTCCCTGAGCCAAGTTCTCTGATACTCTCCCCGTCACATGAAAGCTCACAAATGATGAAGTGGATTCGGGGGCTGTCCTCACGGTGCAGATTAGAAAACCGAGGTGCAGAGTCGTTCGGTAAGTTGCCGCCACCAGAGAGAAAATACGCAGGAAGCTGGAGTGGAAATCGAGTCCCTGCTGGCACGGGTCAGGTTTTACCCAAGCTGCAGGATGGAGGGAGATGCCCCTCCCACCTCTCCCGGGGCTTCTGCTCCAGCAAACCTGCCAGGTGCAGGCTGGCATTCTGATGGCCAGGGGCCACCACTCTGCAACCAAGCACCTGCTGCCATCGGGATTCACTGCTGGGTGCCTCCAAATGAAAGCATGGCCAGATGTTGCAGAAACTGGATTTTCAAAAAGCTGATCTGTTCGCAACTTTCCAGGAACCCATAGAATGCATGAAGCATCCTGATTTTCCACCCTGCACCTCCCTTGTAGCACAAAGTGGGCACAGAAATGACAGGAGAGAACATTCACAGCAGCTTCAGTGTGCGTCCGAGGTTTCTCCCAAAACCCTCAGGAGGCTGATGGCATCGATCGCCTCTCTTCTCCAGCCCCTCCAGTTGAGTCCTCAACTTGAACTCTGGTCTCTGCTCTCCCCAGAGTCATGCAGTGAAGAACACACAAGCTAGACAAGGGCTCGGAGATAATCAAGACCTGGGTTCCTAACCTGCTATCCAAGCACACAAAGTGGGCCTCTTGTGCACAGGAGCCCAGAATTTTGTGCACAGCATTCTGCAAACATTCGCTATGTGCACAGCTCTCTAAGTGACTAAGCATTTCAAGCTCCTGGGTCTCACCAGTTCACCCTCATTTATGGAGAAGGAGGTGAGTACTTTCCTTCAGTGTTCCAAAACCACCTTTTGTCAACTTTCTTCCTTTGGAAACCAGTATATGGAGGTATGATTGAAATACTCAGAGCTGTATATATTCAGTGCTTACAACTTGATGAGTTGGGATGGAAGTGCATACCCAGAAAACCATCACCACAAACCTTTTTAGCATCTCCAAATGTTTCTTTCCGCTTTTCAAAACTTAACTATTGCAAGTGTGGTGACAATCTGAGATCCACCTCCCCAGCAAGGTTTAAGTGTATAGTACGGCGTTGTGCGCAACAGTAGATCTCTGTGACTGCTTCTCTTACATGACGCTTCTGACCCGGCTACCTACATGTCCCCGTCTCCCTGCACACAGCCCTGGCAACCATCACCCAACTCCGCCTCTATGAGTTTGACTCTCTTCGATTCTTCATGTAAGTGCGGCTCAGCCGAGGGGCACTAACAGGCCATGTTAAAGGCTTGCTCGCCACTCGTGGTGCTGCTGGGAGGTGCTAGAACCAGAAGCAGGTGGGGTCTGGTGAGGGGTCCCTGGGTCACTGGGTGTGCCCAGCATGGGGACGGTGAGACCCTGGCCCCTTCCTCTCTTTTGCTTCGTGACTCTCCCCATGGCCACCAGAGACCCAAAGCCATGGGTCTGCCTAATCTTAGGCTGGAACCTCCTAACCTTTTCCTCTTTGTAAGGAATTGGCCCAGGGGCTTTGTTATCATGCTGGAAAGCAGACTCCAACATGGGTGGTCTCAGGGAGTGCTCGTGCTCCCCAGCCTGGCTCATCCCTTCAGCTTCAGCTATAGTGTGGTAAGTGGCAGGATCGCCCTGTTTCTTAGAGTTTAAAGGATCCCTGGAGACTTGGAAAATGAGGCCTGATCACGTACAATCACAAGCTCCACATCTGGGCTCACACTCTTCACATTCCTGCCTGGAATAAGCCTTTCCCAAAACCCACAGGAAGGCAGCTGGAGGCCACGAAGCTGGCTGTGACCTGCTCGGCACTGCTAGGCACCAAGCCTGCAGCGGGGGCACTGATTCGCATGAAAGCTCGATGTTCTGTGACACCGTGCACTCTGGTTTTACAGACAGAAGAGGTAACAAACCAAAGACATACACGCCTGACAAGTGGCAGAGTCAGGCTGGGACCCAGGAACAGCTGAGCCGAGAGCCTTGTCCCCGACTCAGACAGTCCCTTGGATCTGCAGGACCAGCCTTTCGGGAGGCCTCTTCTGGGGAAGGCAGTGAGAGCCCTCAAGTCCTGGAATGGCCTGGGAGGAGCAGGGAGACTGGCCTGAGCCTGGTTTCTTAATTAGGCCTGGCACAAAGGATCTTGGGCAAGGGGGGAAAGACAGTGAGAGAAATCTCCCTATCCAGGAGGCAGCAAAGACATAAACTGGAATGAGCCCATGGCCAGTGAGAACCCAGAGAGAAACAAATGTCCGATACAGTGTGGATTGGATGGGTCTTGGTAGTCAACAGGTCACAGAAAAGTGGTTAACAGGGCTTCTGTGAAAAGTCCTCCATGGAATTGCTCAGTGTACAACCTGAACTTCCATACTGGTGGCTCTCCCCCATTTATCAGTGAAGTGAGCAAGAGGTAGAAAAAGGCAGAGGAAAACTCTAAAGTTATACAATGGGACATCACTTCACACCACTAGTGTGGCTAGCATCAGAAAGTCAGATACAAACAAGTGTTGGCAGGAATGTAGGGAAATCAAAGCCCTCATAGATGGTCATAACCCATCTGCTTTCTGGAAGCTCCTCAAATAATTAAACATGACTTAGCAATTTCACTCCTGAGTATGAGGCCCAAGAGAAATGAAAACATGAATCCACATGAATGTTTGTGGTAACAGCCAAAAGGTAGAAACAACCCACTGTCCATCTAGAGATGAACAGATAATCATGGTGTATCCACACAGTGGACTATTATGTGCCATGAAAAGGAACAACACATTCTACAACATGGATGAGCCTTGAATACATCAAGCTAAGGGCAAGAAACCAGGCACAAAAGACCACACACTGTATGATTGTGTTCATATGAAAGTTTAGAACAAGAAATCTGGAAAGGACATCTGGGAAAATGGCAGAGTGCTGAGCAGCAGAGAAAGAGCCTCTCCAAGACTGGGTGTCCAGACACTGAAATATAGCAACATGAGGAAGAAAGAAAGGAGGGAAGTGGGTCCCTGGACCCAGCAAGGATCTGAAGTGAGACTACAAGCCTATGGAGAGAGATAATCCAGGCATCTAGCAAAAATAAGAAAAACAGGACCACAGCTGTGGGCTGGAAGAGAGGAAGCCACACCTCCCAGAGAGCCAGCCACACAGGCCTGGAGAAGAGGCCACTCCCCCAGGTGAGCCCCACCCAAAACAAGTCCAGGAGACATAGACACAAAAGAAATTGGAAGTCACCCATCTGAAATGGAAGTCACACATTTCTGAAATGATGGCAACAGAAGTAAAGAAACAACATAGGGCTTATATTGTTTGATTAATTTTGCATGCCTATATCTCACCCGAGAACAAGTCCAGGAGACATAGACATAGAGGAAATTAGAAGCCACACACCTGAAATATCCGCAATGATAGCAACTGAAGTAAAGAAACAACTTAGGGTTTCTATTGTTTGATCAACTTTGTAGGCCTGTATTTAGAAGTCTGAGCAACTATTTGGAGGATGACAATGTGCAGTATGGTGACTACTGTTGATTTCCTACTGTCTTGCTTTTGAAACCCAAGGTCATTCTCATTGTATTGTTTTCATTTTATTGCTTTGGTTTATTCTCTTTAAAATAAAAAAAATTAAAAGAAAAAAAAGAAATCTTTTTTCTGGAGAATGAGAAAGTAGATTCATGCTTCTTCAGGGTGAAGTGAGTCAGGGGAGGGGCGGAGGGAACCGATAGCTACGGGATGGAGGATTCTTAAAGTCATGAAAATCGCCCAAGGCAATGGCTGTGCCTGTGTGTGAATACACTGAAAACTACTGAGCTACACACTCTGCATGGCTGGTTTGTATGGCGTCTGAGTTACAGCTAATAAAGTTGTTTTTAAAAGTCTGCCAAAGACTCAGCAGCGGCAACTAGACAGAAAAAGGACCAGAGCTTCAGGGCACACACTGGGACGGCATTCCTGGGGGGATGCAGAGGCTTCGTGTGAGTAGGAAGAGGGCCAGGGCATCCCGAGGGAACTGAGCTAGTCACATGTGGGGCCTGAGGCCCACAAGCTGAGCTCAGGCTCTGGTTAGCTGCCCTGGCCCTGTCGTTAGCCATGCAGCTGTGGGTAAGGAGCCACACCTTTTGAGCCCAAGATTCTATAACAGGGAGATGAAACTAACTGTCCTGCAGGACTGCCATGAAACGCAGCTAAAACATGAAGATCGCTTAGTGAGCGTAACTGGTAGCCACTAAGGTTCACTGTTACTGTTGTCATCAGCCCTAACCAACATCTGCTGAGGGTCCCCAGGGTCTGGGGTGCTGAGTTAGGCTTGGAGCACACAGATCCAACCAGTCCTGTCTCTCCAGATGGGAAACTGAAGTCTCCTATTATCAAGGCCTGGAACTTTACTAGGAATCAATGCCCATCCAACTAGGGTCTTTGGGCAGATTGCCAAGGTCCAAGAATTTTCAACTCACTGCTTTCATAAAAAAAAAAAAAGAAGAAGAAGAAAAAATAGCCAGGCATGTGGTGCACACCTACAATCTCAGCACCTGGGAGGCTGAGTAAAGAGGATCACCATGACTTCAAAGCCAGCCTTGGCTACAAAATGAGTTCAAGACCAGCTCGAACTGCATAGTGAGACCCTGTTTCAAAAACACAAATAAACAAACAAATAAATATAGGTGAGAATGGCTATGAGATTTCTGCATCCAGAGACTCGAGTTGGTCCCTGTATCACACAGGGTTCTGGGCCCCTCTGCGCCACACATCCTGTCACCTGTTGCCATGTGGCTTGGCACTACACCATATTTCTCCGCTCCTGACCCTGGGTTGAGATACTACCAAGCATGACGCAGATGGTCTTGAAACACAGAACCCGTCCTCCAGCCCAGCCACGATGGAAGAGCTCGAAGCTGCACAACCAGGAGAGACGAGAGACATCAGCCACACTGCAAACGACCAGCAGACACAGGAGCACAAAGCAGGAACAGCGGCCAACCAGCCAGCGCCCATGCAAGATTACGTGACTCTTGTTCTGTGCCAGGGTCGCCAAGCGTGGCTGCAGGCCAGCTCCAGCCACCACCTGTTTTCACACGGTCCAACAGCTGAGCACGGCTGGTACAGTTTGAATTGACTGAAAGTAAGTCACGGGCTAGGAATGTGGCTCCGTGGTAGAGCGCTTGGCTAGCATGTGCAGGGCCCTCGGCTCCGTCCCCAGCAACAGAACAAAAGAGAAAGAGAGAGCCTGAAAGAAGGAAGTCATGTCTCATGAAATGGAAACTATATGGAGATCGAATTTTAGCACTAAAAAACACCCTTACTGGAGCACGCAGAAGCTATCTGTGGCACACTGCACTAGTTAGCCAGAATGGCCTGCAGACCAGTCTATTCCCAACTCAGAAAGGTTTGACTTATGATTGTTCTACTTCACAACTGCCTTAAAAGTGATAACCACTCAGTAGAAACTGTGCTTCAGATCTTAAATTTTGATCATTTCCCAGCCCAGAAAGATCCTGACAGTGAATCATGGCTCCCGGCAGCCCGACCACAGGGAAATGACTGACCCTCCACAGCATGTGGCACTGCCAAGCTGGGAGGCTGGGGAGGGCAGGTGCTCAACACAGTCTGACTGGAGGTACTTCAATCGCCAGGGGTGATCGGGACACAGCCCCCTCGTGGCCGGAGGAGCGTTTGTACCAGCAACAGGTATCATATGGTCCACAAAACCTAAAATGCTTCTTGCTCTTGTCTGGCCCGCTACAGAAAAGCTTGGTAATCCTTGTTCTCTACCCCCTAATTGTCTGTCTGTCTGTCTTATCTATCTGTCTGTCTGTCTATCTATCTATCGTATTGGGCATTGAACCTAGGGTCTTGGTACTGAGCTATATCCCCAACCTTCTTTCTGTCTCTCTGTCTCTCTCTCTGTCTTGCTTGGTTTGGTTTGGTATTTTTTGAGTCAGGGTCTTGCTAAATTGCTCAGGCCAGACTCGAACTTGCATTCCTCCTGCCTCAGCCTTCCAAAGTGCTGAAATGACAGCCATGTGCCTGCCTGTAAGTCACTGACATTTGAGGTACTTTGCTTCACAGCGAGAGATATTACTACTCGCCACAAGCCACTGGAGAAAGAACAGATGCAAATTCTGCACCCTGACAATCAAAAGGCCAAGGCACATTATGGTAGCTGCATTAATAAAACAATCCCCAGTGCTTCAAACAGTGACTAACAGTGGTAAAACAAAGAAATCACAGGGCACACAACCGCACCAGAATCCCCGACCGCCAAAAATCTCTGTGCAGTATTCACTGACCACATCTCTTCACCTTATAAATGCACAGCCGTTTATGATGATATAAAGCAACATCATCATCATATTGCAATGGCTTTGTTAATTTGAATTATGTTAGGGTTTGGTGACCATATTCATTTTATATATGTGAATTTCCCTTTTATAATAGAGTTGTTTAAAAGTTACAAGGAACTTTATGTTTACCTAAACTTCTGTGTATAACTTAAAAGGTAGCATTACATAAAATAAATGTAACACTGGAATGAGGTACAAGGTGGACAAAAGGTCAGGTTAGTCTCTGGTCTATGCAGGAAATATTGATCCAGTTCACAATAATTTTTCACTCTCTTCTCTTGTTCCAGTACAACAGAATCACAGACTTTACTGCAGCCAGAACTGGTTCACTAGTATATTATATATGGGGGGACGATCATTGATTTGGTTTGTGATTCAATAACCAAACCACCAGTATTTATAAAACAGCTACATAAACTGAACCCGTTTGTACCGGGAACGGAACTCAGGACCTCGCACTTGCCAGGCAGGTTCTGTGCCATTGAGCTATATCCCCAGCAATAATTCTGATATTAAGAGGAGACTTAGGATTGAAATGCACATTTTTACTCCCAGAATACTATTGAATTAATTGTGTTTTATGGCATCTGAGAAAACAAGAAAAGTGGCTTTTTTATTCCAGCTACTCAGGAGACTGAGGCAAGAAGATAAGAGAGTTTGAGGCCAGTCTAGGTAGCACAGCAAGACCTTATCTCCAAAAATAAAACAGAATACATGACTTTTTTTCTAGCATCATCTCCTACTTTGCCTTCTAAACAGTCTGTACTTCTGCTGATCCCTATAGCCACCCTCACCTCAGCATGACCTGGGTGCCCCTGGGCCTTTGCACATGCCGTGTCCACTGTTTGCAATGTCAGGTTCCTGATTCCATCGGCCATCTGCTTCAACTTACCCCTCACAGCACAGTTCCAGGCCACTCAATAGGAACTGTGCCTCTAGTGCTCTACCGACTTCGTTTGTAAAGACTATTTCCCACCCAAAGCAATCAGAGCTCCTGGGAGAGGTAGCTGGAAAATCTTCAAGTCAGGAATCCTAAGCCGAGGATTCTTCATAAGAAAGGGCTCCCCCAGTCAAACGCAGGAAATTTAAACATCCAAATGGATAAGGACCAGGGAGAGCGATGGAACAGCACAGTGAACAAGGAAAGAGCTCACAAATCCACATAGGTACAAACAGGGTACAAACAGGTACAAACAGCTCTAAACAGGATGGGCTAGGGAGGAAGGATGGATTTTTTTTTCCAGGAAAACGTCAAGTAGTAAATGCACAAGAAATGGAAAGAATAGGAAACCATGGATAACTACACAAGCAAGAATCATCTACAGTTGCGAAAGCCAGGGGCAGAAGCCAAGACAGACCACCATCCCGCCCTCCTGACCACTCACAAAGAGAAAGGCACTACATGGCTTGTGCCAGGAACGTGTCATCTGAACCCGTCAGGAGGAAACAATCCGAAAAATCTAAACCTTGAACGTTCTGCACACAACTGTCCCAAATTCTTCAAAAGGTAGCAAAGTCGGGAAAGAGAAAAAAGCCAGAGGGGGATCCTCAGAACAAAGGAGGCTGACGAACAAGAAAACTAACTCATGCATGGGGCCAGAGTAGGAAAAACTATAAAAGATGTGTAATTGCACGTTCACATTGCAATGTTCACAAATAAAGTTTTATAGGGACAAAGCCACTTTATTCACTCATGCGGCACCAGGGGCGGCTTCCAGACTCTAATGGCAAAGGGGAGGAGCTCTGGGAGAGACC
>RJWT010051106.1:0-10756 GCA_004365215.1 Cuniculus paca
GAACCAAACCCTGACTTTTGCCCTTAGCCATTGGAAGGTCACTCTAAACCTTGGGAAGCTTCTGCCTGGTGAACATGCTTGTGTATGGGCGGCCTTGTGTTACACCAGATAATTTCTAACAATGTGACTTCCGGTGGGGGCTTTGGGCCAGTCGCACCAGGTTGGCTGTGAAGGAGCTGGAAACCAAGATCAGCCTTGGGGTCCTCAGTGATGTTTATGTGACTGACGCCAAGGCTGGGGTGAGTTACCTGTTTGGCAGGACCTTGGGGTCCTGGACTACACTGTGCTGAGAGAAGTCAGAAAAATGATAAAATTTGTTGCTAGTCCCCTCTCCAGACTCCAAACCCAGTCTACCTAGGTGTGCACAGAGGACTGGCTCCAGGATCTCCGAGGAGACCAAACTCTGTGGTGTTCCAGTCCCTTATATAGAGCAGCTCGGATCTGCCTAGGACCCAGGCACATCCTCCTGTGCACTTTAGATCATGTCTGGATGGCTTGTACCACCTGATACAATGTCACTGCCATGTAAATAATTGTTAAGCTCTATTGTTTGGAGAATAATGACCAAAAAAATCTGTATGTATTCAATAGAGAGGCAGCAGCCCCACCCCTACCCCCAGTATTTCAATCCAAGGTTGGCTGAATGCACAGAGTTAGAAGCCTGGGGCACCAAGGGCTGACTGTCTATGTATCTACTTATCTGCCTGTCTGTCTATCTATCTACCTATGTATCATGATATATACATAATATGTTGACAAAATATACATCCTTTTTTAAAATATAAAGTTCTAATTATTTGTGATATACTCTGACATTTTCTTTTCTATTTTATAATTTCCTTTTCTTGTACTCTATGCTTGGCATTGGCCCACTGAACTGATTTCACAACTGCTTTTTGGAGTAGTGACCCGAACTTCTGCAGCGCCGCAGTGTGGTCCTCTGTGGTGGGATCTCATGGATTGACTGTGGATCGGTCAGCCTGCAGCCCGGCCCAGGTGATGCCCTGAGCCCTGAGCACCAGAGGGCCCTGCCCTGGCCTGGCCAGGCTGAGGCCCTCATCGTGGGCTGGGGAGCCCACGGGTCTTTGGGGAGTACCCACCAGAGCCTTCTTAGGCTGCGCTGCAAGTGCCCTAGACCCTGGGTCCCCACACAGCACGTGGAGCCCACTCCCCGCCCGGCATAACTTTCCTGTCGGACACACCCAAAGCTAAGAGGTTGCCAGCAACAGTCCTTTGTGGGCTGGGGAATGAGGACGGAGCTCGGGGTGCAGGCGGGAAGTCCACACTCATGCATGGAGGCCCCTTGAGACAGGGGAGGGACCCAGAGAGCCAAGGACAGAGGGTCACATGGGCAGGACCTTCATTTTTGATGAGCTAACTCTGAATACAAGACTCGGTTCATGGACCCAGCAACCCTGAGAGGGGCTTCAAATCTTGCCCTACACTCACAGGCTGGAGTCACTGTCCTTCCTGCAGTCCCCTAGTCCTCCTGTCTCCTCCCTCCAGGCCACTTCCCTCACTTTCTTCCCAGTCCTGGCTGTCTGGGTTGTGCTCGGCCCTCCCTCCCCACTGCTGTGAACAATCAGAGGCCACAGGGAAAGAAGGATCGCACAGCACTTTACTTCCGGTCTGCACAGGGCCAGGTGTCGGCCGCCCTCAGAGGCTGGCAGGGTGGGGAGGGCGAGACTTGGCCGTCAGCTCAAGGATGGCTGCATCCAGCTGCGTCTTCCCGCTCATGGCTTCCAGTATTGACCACGCTGTAGGCTCTTATAGGGGAGGGAGGACGCTGGTGCGGTTAAGCTGGTGCAGGGCTCAGTCTCGGGGTGCCCACCAGGTTGTAGCGCCCATGTTTGCTGGACCTACCTGCCACGCTTCCGGCACAATCGGGACATCTGCCTACACTTGCCGCCTGTGGGTGAGGAAAATGCATCAGCCGTGGTTGAAATAATGTTGACTGTACACACTCTGGGGCTGGGGAACAGACCATCGATCCTGTCCCTCAAGAAGCTACTCAAGAAGCCGGGCGTGGTGGCGCACGCCTGTAATCCCAGCACTCGGGAGGCTGAGACAGGAGGATCGTTGCAAGTTCCAGACCAGCCTGGGCTACAAAGTGAGCTCAAGGCCACTTGAACGGCATAGTGAGACCCTGTCTCAAAAACACAAGGGCTGGGGACTTAGCTCAGTGGCCTAAGCACTTTCCTGGTAAACACAAGGTCATGAGTTCAATCCCTGGTGCTCCAAAACAAACAAAAAAAAGCTACACAAGAGTGAACAAGAGACACATGTAAGAGCCAGCGTGAAGTTTCCAAGTCCACCCAAGGATGAGCTCTCAGGACGCTCAGACTGCTTTGTGTATTATGGGCTCAGTTAGTGCATATTTATTGTGCATCTACTATACGTCAGGCACTGACCTGGGTGCTGGAAACAGTGAGGAACAAGAGAAAAAAAAAAAAGACCCAGACCCAGCTCTTGTATAGCTGACTTTTTGGTAGTGGGAGCAACAGAGAAAATTAAGACAAATGCGTGGGTGGTGACAAGTGCTGTGAAGACAAATAAAGCCAAGAAGGAGGCAAGGAGCCCCAGGAGCTGGCAGCATCCCCGGGGGATGCACACGGGGCCTTGAGGAGGAGGTGATATTGGGTGAAGGCCTGAAGGAGGTGAGCAGGAGCCATGGGGAGGCAGCAATGGAGGAAGGGAGCTCTAGGTAGAGGAGCAGCCATGCAAAGGCTCTGGGTAGGACAGTACAGATGGGCTCGGGGCCCAGTACGGGAAGGGGGATCTCAGGAGCCCAAGGAACCAGGCACAGTGGCGCAGGCCTGTGGTCCCAGCACTGGGGGAGGCGGAGGCAGGAGAATCACAAGTTTGACCCCAGGCTGGGCAACTTGGCAACTTAGCGAAAGCCTGTTTCAGAATAGAAATAAAAAAAGGCTGAGGATATAGCTGAGGAGAGGGGACAAAGGCATTTGGAAACAGCAATACGCCTCCATCTCCTGGCTGCCGCCCTGCCTCACCACCTCCCCCTTGCCTCTCTGGCCTCCTCTGTCCCTCTCCTTTGCTTTCTCAGCCCCAGTCATCCTGGCCTTCTCCCAGCCCTGCCTCCAGGCCTTTTGCGCTTGCCGCTCCCTTTACCTGGGTTTTGTTTCTTAAGTCCTCTTTTCATCATTGGGAATCAGGTCGGACTTTCTGGCCTCAGAGGGGCTCCTCTCCCGCCCTCAGGCTTGCTCCTTGCTTTAGCAGACAAATACTCTTCTCTTATGGACTCTGCTCATTCATGCTCTCCCTTCTTTATTCTACCTCCCCTTGGCCAGTGATTCTTATGCGCCCTGTGATGTTACTGAACTCCTCTGAGCCTTAATTTCCCCACCTGTCAGGGAACAGGGCCTGGCTCAGAGTCAGCAGCAACAAACACATGTTGAGCAACTGAGACAACTGCACTGGACCCCAGATTCAAGGATCAGGCGTGTGTTACCAATCTTGTTTTATTAGTCTTAGTGTTCTGCCTCCTGCCTTGAGGTAAAAAAAGGATGTGGCTGTGCCCATTACCCTGATGGGGAAGTTGCATAAGACAGGCAATGACATTTGGCATAGGTTGGACAGCCTGAGTGAGAGCTTGTCCCCCCGAACCCCAGGGCTGAACCCAGGGTCTTCATACTGAGCTACATCCACTACATTCCCAGCCCTTCTTAAATTTTTTCTTTGAAGACAGAGTGTCCCTAAATCAGTAAGTTTTCCAGGCTGGGGTCTAACTTGTGATTCTCCTGCCACAGCCTCCCAGAGTTCTGGGATTCTAGGTGTTCACCACCACAATGGATTTAAGCAAGAACCTGTAAATGGGGGCCCTTGTGTTTTATTTCTCCTGCACAGCCTTTTAACACCGCTCCCCCCTTTTTTTTGGTACTGGAATCGAACTCATGACCTCACACTTGCCAGGCAAGTGCTTGTGCCTCTGAGATAAATCCTTGGCCCTAACACCCTTGTTGTTCTCCTCTGCACCCCCTCCCGGCCCTGAGCTGGGCCGTGGGAGGCAGCCTGGACAGGCCACATCCTTGGGGCCCCTTGGCCTCCACTGCTGGCAGGGGACAGGAGGGCAGGAGGAATGGGAGGTCTAGGCTTCCCTCCTGGTTGGGTCACAGTGACGCGGTGGCGGGAATCTTCTCCCTGGGGCCACCGCTCCCAGCAGCAGCCCGGCTGCAGTTCTACCTCTTACCAGGCCCTGGCGCAACCATTACCTCCCCTCACCTTCAGGCTGGGGTAACAACAGACCCCATTGTCACCGGGCCTGGGGTGCTACGCCATCCGCCATAACCCCGCCCCTGCCTCTGCAGCAGCCCCCTGCTACGGCCTGGATATAATTTCAGTGTGTCCCCCCAAAGGGTGATGTATTGGAAGCGTGGTCCCCAGCGTGGGGTGTTGAGAGGTCCTGGAACCTTTAAGAAGCAGGGCCATGGGGAAGATAATGGGGTCACTGAGGACATCAGCTCTGAAGGGATTGAGGCTCTGAGGAGACACTGGTCTCTCTGAGTAAGTGAGTTGTTTTTTAAAAAAATCAAGGCTGAGCCAGGAGTAGCGGCTCAAGTCTGGAATCCCAGCATTCTGGGAGGCTGAGGCAGGAGGAGCACAAGATTGAACTCAGTCTGGGTAATAAAGGGGAAGGGGATGTAGCTCAGTGTGAAGACCCTGGGTTCAATCCCCTGAACCACAAAAGAAAAAAAAAAAAGAAGAAGAGGGAGGAGGAGGAGAAGGAAGAAGAAAAGGAGAGGAAGAAGGAGGAGGAGGAGGAAGAGAGGGAAAAGAAGAGGAGGAGGAAGAACTCTATTTTGTGACCATGTGCGTGAACCTGGGCCTCATGATTTGTCTTCACCAGTAGAATATGGTGGCAGTGACAGTGGCCAGCTCTAAGCCTGCACACTTCCTGTCTGTCTGTCTGTCTGTCTGTCTCAGGGCACCACCACATATTCAATCTCAGGCAAGTCCAGTGGAAAATTAGACCATGAGGTGAAGAATTAAGGGGCCTGCACAAACGGGGCTCCCTTCTGGCCTTCAGCTGACCTCAGGCACATGCAGAAACCCGGCTGCGAGCCGAACCACCCAGTCGTGCCCAGCCTCCCTCTCCAAACTGCAGCAGGGGAGCTGCACGGAGGGTCTGGCACGCCACAGAGCTACACACGCGCCTGGTTAGAACAGCCTCGCCCAGAGGCCTTCGAGACCAAGGCCCCTCTGGGTCTGGGTGACCTTCCCCTCACCCCCGTTCTTACTGGTGAGGATGACGATCCCTGTGATGAAGAGCACAGCTGCCACGAGCAGCCCCCGTTTCCGGAGCGTGTCCACATCTGTGGAGAGACATGGGTGGAAGTGAGCGGTGCCTTGACCTTTCCTCCCCACCTCTTCCTGTGGCTCACTCACCATAGGAGAAGGGGTCCTTTTCTGGACCTGGAAAGAAAGACAAGACACAAGTCAGAGTCAGCAGAGGCCTGTGCAGTGAAGGGATGAACGGCAGATTCAGGAAGTGGGGACATCAGGGTCTAAGCCTCTCTACCCTTAGAGCAAAATGCAAGGTCCTTATTGCACCGCATAACCTGTCCCCATCATCTCTCTAACCTCTTTTCTTCACTCCACCACTCACCCTACTGAACCCCCACAGGCCTCCCCGCTGTTAAGCACATCAGACACCTTCTAACCTCAGGGCCTTTGCACTGGCTGGTCCCTCTGC
Organism: Cuniculus paca; assembly: GCA_004365215.1. Lineage (NCBI taxonomy): Eukaryota > Metazoa > Chordata > Mammalia > Rodentia > Cuniculidae > Cuniculus > Cuniculus paca. The sequence continues at coordinate 5,711 of RJWT010051106.1, forward strand.
CTGGAATGACATTTCCCTAGACATCCACATGACTCATTCCTTCTTCAAAGTGAAGCCTCCCCTGCTCCTGTATATGAAATACTCCCTTGTCACTCTCTGACCCTAATCCGGCTTCACTTTTCTTGGTAGCAAGTTAAAACCATCTGGTATATAATTACCATAATTATTATTTGTTTTCTTTCTCCTCCCACTAGAATGTCAGTTTCTAGGGTGAGAGACTTTGCCTTTTTTGGTCATGGATATATCTCTGGCACCTAAATCAGGGGCTGGCACACACAAGGCACTCAGCATTTGTTTGTTTGTTCGTTTGTTGTTTTTTGCAATAGTGGAGGTTGAACACACGACCTTCCCATTGAGGTGCACTTTTATTTTTTATTTTGAGACAGAGTCTCACTAAGTCTCTAAGTTGCCTAGGCTGTGATCCTCCTGCCTCAGCATCTGAGAGTGCCAGGATTATAGGTGTGTGCCCGCACACCTGGCTGTCAGAGGGTCTCTGTTGCACAAACAGGTGAATGGATTCCCTCCGTTGCCTGTAGGTGTGGCATTCCCTTCATGCATTGGGTGTTGGGTGGGCAGAAAATGGGAGACCAGGCCTCGAGGGAAAGAACCAGGTGCCCTGAACACATTAGTGAGCCCAACCGCGCTTAACAGAACCACCCAGCTGAGCACAACCCACATTTCGCACGGTGGAATTGAAAGCTAACAAGTGACCGACTTAAGCCTCTGAGGTTTGTCATGGCTTGTACGTGGCATTTACATCTCCTCCCACATTCTTGTGTGCTTTCCCTCTGCCAAGAGGACATCATTTATTTGGTCAACATATGTGTCCTTCAAATGGGCTGGGCACATTCTGGGTGCTGGAAATGCACAGAAGCTGGGAAATGGCTGCTTCCAGTCAGGAAAGGGAGTTACCGACCAGGCGGCCTCTGGGTGTCATTCCTCCTGACGCGTCTGTCTGGCGTTGACCTGTGGTACGGGGCCGTGGTACCTTCCTTGAGACGAGCCGAGTGAGTGCCTGTAACTTGGGGAAGGGTGGGTGGGAGTTGTGAAGGCAGAAAAAAGGACATCACTGCGAGTCAGGAACAGGGAGAGACCCCTGCCCCACATCTATTCAAGTAGCCTGCAAGGGACAGGCGCTGTGCCCCCGCCACCCGGAGAGGCGGCAAGCAGTGGTCAGCCCCTCCCCAACCCAGTCAAGCTTGGCTGCCCCAGCCTCCAGCTGGCCTCTCTCCTTGCACCTCCTGGGCCACCCCTCACATAACCCAGGACTTAAAGGTAACACCCAGCATGGTCAGATAGGGGGACTCACAGGACTCTAGCCCAGCTGCCCTGCCTAGAAATGCATGCAGCAAAAACTTCTGAGTATTGCTGTTCCCCCAAATCTCTTTCTCTCAATCTCTCTCTCTGTCTCTCTCTTGGTATTGGGGATTGAATCTAGGACCTTTTACTAAGCAACACCCCCAGCTCTATCCTTTTTGGGTTTTGTTTTTTTTTTGTATTTTTTTGTCTTTTTGAGATGGGGTTTCCCTAAGTAGTTCAGGCTGACCTTGACCTCACTTTGAGCCCAGGCTGGCCTTGAATTCACAGCAATCTTCCTGCCTCAGCCTCCCCAGTGCTGGGATTACAGGCATGTGCCACCATGCCTGGCTTCTATTTTTGTTTTTTTCATTTTGAGATAGAAGACAACAGTCAAGAGTGGAAGCAGTGCAGTCATGACAGGCTCAAGCGCCTCCATCTAGCTCTGCCTGGAACCGCATTCCTCTAGAGTCTGCAGAACTTCTACAGTCATAAGTCTGGTTTGGTTTTTTGGGGTTTTTTTTCCCTCCAAGTTGGGTATTTTGTATCTTACAACTAAAAATCTCTTGCCCTAACATGAAGCAGACAGATACAAAGGAACCATCCACAGCCCCATTTTCCAGCACCAGCCCTGAGAAGGGAACTGAACAAAAGAGAGACCCTAGGTCTGCAGTGTGTGGGAAATGCTACATTGTGGATGCTCCCTCTTGGAGACACTTGGTGGAAAATAGCTTTATTGGGGCTCTGAGAAGTCCTGCCAAAGAGAAACATGTTTATCCCAGTGCTCCCCAAACACCTTTGACCACAAACCAAAACGATTTTTTAAAATCTACTTCCAAGTTCCCCAACAGGTACTTTGAGCAATGGACATTAGATAGGGAGTTAAATAAAAAGAAAACCGAAGTCCGCCCTGCTTCGCCCTGGACTCTACCTTCCTTGCTGCTGGTCTGTGGCCCTGGATCCGTCACCAGAAAGAAAGCACCTGTTCCAGTTGGTTGCTGGGTCTTGGTCTCCGACTCAACTGTGTGTCCAACTTGCTGTGGGGTCTCGGGGAGGTTGCTCTGAGTCTCTGCTTCCTCGACTGCAAGATGAGGACAGTAGTCACTCTGATTTCATAGCGTTTGGGTGAGGGGCAAAGGAGCTAACACTGCTAAAGCCTTGGACCTGTGGCCCTCATGTCGTAAGAGCTATGGGGTTTTGTGCAAGGAGAAAGAACAAGGTTGCTCATGTGGCACCACATGCAGGAGGAAAACCTGAAAGCCACTGCCATGACCATCAGCAGAGTACAACTTTGCCCACTTTGTTCATTTTCCGGCCCCTGTGCAATAACCAGGCAGTGAGGAGCAGAGGGGTCTTCCACAGTGACATGAGAAGAGGTCCACACCACTATTGCGTGAAAAAGTTGGACAAAGCAAGTTGCAGGGCAATCGCCTGCCATCCTTGAGCTCACAGGAACACAGCAGGCGGCAAGTATATTTTCTGCAGATCCTGTGCACGTGCTGTTGTAGGGTGACCACTCACTGCTCACTATGGGCCTCTCCAAGAAGGCGGAGGGGAGAAACAGGGTGCGGGCGGAGGGGAGACGGATTCCGTCTTGCCTGCATTTTTATCCTTTCCCGGGGGAATGTGCTTTTGTGTTCTCCAGTCACTAATCATTAATTTGAAAACATTGTGGGGAAATCGAGTCTGGTGGCTCATGCCTGTAATCTCAGAACTCTGGGAGGCTGAGGCAGGAGGACTGTAAATTTGAGCCCAGCCTGGGCAACCTGGTGACTTAGTGAGACCCTGTCTCAAAATAAGAAATTTAAAATAAGGACTGGGAATGTGGTTCCAGTGAAATGCCCTAGGTTCAATCTCCAGTACCACACACAAACACACACACAAATAAATTAATTAAATTAAATTAAATTAAATTAAATTAAATTAAATTAAATTAAATATTGGAGGGCCTCTTTGAATGATATTCCAAAAAAGTTCAAATTATTTGAAAATTCAAAAAGAAAAAAAAATGAAACAGATGACTGGAAGGAAGGAGTGGGAAGAGCGCCTGAGTTTCTAGGACTGTGCGTAAAGTTCTAGTCCTTGACCTTCACAGTAGCGGCACAGATGTTCAGTTTAGGACATGTTGTTAAATGTACACTTATGGGTTTTGTATTTTTCTGTTTTGTGTTTTAGGAGCGAATGGAGCTGACTGGCTACTCCAACACAAAGGAAACTGGAGGGCACACAGCAGGGGCTGGGGACAGGGGAGATGGGGCTAAAGTGACCAGCCAGAAACCCAAAGCAGCACAGGATGCAGGGACTCTGCCCCCTGCCCCTGCCCACTCACCATCAGCAGGCCGGGTGGACATCAGAGGGGTAGACTGGCCTTCTAGGTGGGCTGCATCTGGCATCCAGAAATAGGAAGTTAGGGGGAGAAGAAAGTAGAGAAAAGCCACAGATAAAGACTTGAGGGGGGTTCTACAGCACCTCAGTTTCGATGTAATGAAATGACTGAAGTCATCCAGCCATCTATTTGCTAAGAGCTCAATCTTGATGCCTGGGCCTCCCCTACCTTAAGACCTGGACTCCTACATCAGCCACACTAGTGGCTTCTTCTTGGGCATCTTGTCGCCTGTCAGTTTTACTAAGACTCGGAGAAGTCCTGCCTAGGTGTTCAGTTCAGTTTTCCAAATACCTTTGACCACAAACCAGTACCCATCCAATACGAGCCCTGGAACCCTCCTTTGGGGAGCATCCTTCCTGATTCAGTGGGGCTGGTACCCACGTGTTGGAGGCTGTCATGGGACCCAAGCCAACCCAATCAGTTGTCTATGCCTGTCATCACCATGACCAGCTCACAGGCGGGTACATCACCGGAGGCTGGTCAATCACACTCAGTTATGGGACATTTGGTGGACCGGGGAGATGGGAATTCTCTTGCTTTCAGATACTTAGGAGGCCTCTAGGGGCCACTTTGGCCCATAAGAGGAGAAACTGACTGAAAATGAAGCCAACACAAAGAAAACAGAACCGAGAGAACTGGTGATTTTCCTGACAGCCTCTACACTGAGCCATGCCTGAAGGCCTATCCTGGCTTTTTAGTTAATCAAGTTCACGGATTCCCCAGCTTGGCCCAAGTTTGAGATTTATCCTGACAGACCTGTTCCCCTTTCCTCACCTGGATCTTCTGTTAGAATAGCAGTGTTCACAGTAGTTGGGTCCACCGTAGCGAGGGATGTGACCTCCAACCTCTGTCCTGGAGAATCAAAGATGAGATCAGGAGGAAGCCTCTCTCCCCTTTTCTCACCTTCGCGCCCTCTCGGACCAACTTTTGGAAAGCTCGGGACCACTGCAGAAGTCCTGTCCACTTGTGAAGCTGCTTACCTTCCACTGTAACAATCTGTGACCCTGGAAGTGTTTTAAGTTATGCTCGTGCCCCATACATGTCTTAGCTACTTTCCTGTCTCTGGGACAAAATACTCAACATCTGCAACTTACAGTAGAGGGGAGGTTTATTTTGGCCACAGTTTTATCCCTGGTTGGCTGGCTCCAAGACAGAAATGCTGTGGTGGAAGGGCCTAGGAGAGGAAAAGGTGCTCAACTCATGGCAGCCAGGAAGCAAAGAGAGGAGGGAGGAGCTGGGGACAAGAGAACATACTTCCAGGTCACGACCCCAGTGACTCACCTCCTAGTGGCACATTCAGCTACGAAATCACCAATGGATGAATCCACTGATGAGTGTAGCGTTCCAAGATCCAATCAGCTTCC
>RJWT010051107.1:0-10758 GCA_004365215.1 Cuniculus paca
GTGTGAAGGTCCTGGGTAATTCAATCTCCAGTACTGAAAGAAATTAAAATTAAAACTTAAAATATTATACATACAAAAACCCTTCAAGGTGATGACAATATAGCAGCTGTGTGGATGGTCGTGTTCCTATGAACTGTAGACAGAATCTGGGGTTAAAGCTGAAAGTAGGACAACTTTTTTTGGGCCACACATTAAACATGATGAGGGTGTTGTGATTTCAACATAACTACAGCACCAGTGAAAATATCTCAAAAATCCCTTCTGAAACGTGAGAACCGCACCATTATTGGAGAAATCAGGGGTTCTGGACAGTCACTAGTGAGGAACAATTAACTTCAGGTCAGTAACTTCTACAAACCAATAAAATGGTGGTAATATTCACTTCAGTGTTTGTGAATATTCAACCGAGAGGACCCAGCATAATGCCTGGAAAAAAGAAGTTTTGCTTTTAGTATTTCCCTGCAATCAGGGCATCCAGTCATCAAGAAGTATGTTAGGGCTTTAGGGCTGGGGATATAGCTCAGCGGAACAGCACCTACCTCAGCAAGTGTGATGTCATGAGTTCGATTCCTGGTATTAAAAAAAAAAAAGATTGCTTAAAAAAAAAAAGAAATATGTTAGGGTTTACATTTCCAGTGTTCCATTCTCAGGGTGTAGCAATAATGAACATTTATTGAGTGTTTCCTGTGTGCCGCCTGTACTAGCTACTTCCCACCTTGAACCACGTATTCCTTATGTTAATTCCAAGAAGTAATTGTGATACAGGGAGGGACTAGATGTCAGACGCACTGAGTTCATGTTCCCCGAAGTCGAAAAATGAATTCTAAGGAACATTGGAGGTTTACAGTAGGAAAATTCATTGAGAAAGGGAATGGGGAATAGGAATAGCTCCTGAAAGACAGCAGGGGTCCCAAATGGGTTGCCAAGGAACCCACCTCTCAAAGGAAGTTTGATAGAGCAAAATCATAAGGTGAGTACAATGTGGGTCAAAATTATGATCAACCAGTAAGATTGCAAGTATAGTTGCTTAGGTAATGTTGATCTACTGGTAGCAAGGGAACATGACTGACATTATTAACCTTGGTTGATAATCTATAGTTTTAGTTTTGTCTTTAGTTTTAGTAGTCTTAGTCTTAGTCTTAGTGGGTAGAGGAGGATGGCCCACCCCTAACGAGATAATGGGAAATCTCAAAAGGGTGATATCAATCATCCTAATCTTTAGAGAAGTATGTAAATCTGGCCTTGTGACTTTAATCTTCAGATGCACCCCCAGCCGCAGTCCTGATGCGTTCTCATCTCCTGCACTGACTCCTGAGAGGGAGGGCTCAGCCCTGTCCGAATGCCTACTGTATTTCTACCAACTTAGCTGTCTGTAATAATTGTATCATCCCATTTCGCAGATAAGGAACATGTAGCTGAGGCAGGTTCACATTTACCTAAACTGACAGAGTTGAATCAGAGTTAGGATTCACTGTGGCCCGAGCACATAACCAGAATCTACAACAAAGGTAGACATGAGTAGAAACACCTGGAGTGGGACATTGTCCCCTGCTCCGAAGACCACTGTGTAGCTGGAGTCAAGTGAGCACAGGGAGGAAGGTGGCACCGTCCTGGCATCTGGTGGGTTTATACACTGAAAACTAGGCACAGAACCCCAGGCAGGGAGTCAGGGTTTCCTCGGACTGGCAAGGGGCTGCCCTCTGTGACTCACCGGAGTGTGATGGTGGGCGGAGTGAAGGCCACTACAGGTCTGTCTGTGTTCACACAAGAGACAGCGGCCGTCCGACAGAAAAACAGGCCAGGAGTGACCTTGTGGAGGTCCTTTATTGTTTGAAACACAATGAGCTAGTTATAAAGGGGGAGATACTATTGTCCACAGTGTCTCACATGTACCCGTAGCCTGATGAAAGCTGAACATTTAGATTAAATGCTTTTTGTTACTGCAGTTGTTTTTAACAATAAGAAACTTCTCTCCTAACTGTATGTTCTCCATGAAACAGTGGGTCCAGGAACTCATGGAGGCTGGTTCACTGTGTATACCTGAATTTTTTTCTTTTTTTTTTGAGACAGAGTCTTATAGTCCAGGCTAGCTTTGAACTCGTGGTGATCCTCCTGCCTCAGCCTCTCCAGTGCTGGGTTTCCAAGTGTGTGCCACCATGCCCAGTAATGTATATCTCAATTTTTCACAGTAGGAACAAACCCAATAATTTTCATTGCAATGACTCCTTTAAATTTTTTTTATAATTTCCCCTTCATTTTGAGAAAGAGACTTGGTTTATTGCTTGTCCCTGAACTAGAGGTTATCATTGTTCTGTTCATGGATACCAAGGATGGACCTGAGCAAGGCAGAATGTCAAACATGTACTTAGGTCAGAGTCTAAGCAGGATAGAAAGAAGTGCTAGCTACAATCCTATCCTGTAGGGTGTTTCAAATTGATAAAAGAAAACAAAAAATAACGCCCCTGGTTGAGATGAATTGCTGTATTAAGGGTTAAGATCACGTTTAGCAAAATGGAGTTAATTGAAATCCTATATGGAAACTCAGGAAATTTTACTGGCAGCATTACTTCAACATTTACGGGTCTGAACTCTTGACATTTGGATGTTAGCCTCACTGAACATTTAGAGCATGAAAATGATGATTAATAACTACTTCTCTAAAGAGGTTAAAATGTTTTGGAGAAATGAAATAATGCTCTTTCAAAACTCAACACACTTAGTGATAGACTAGATGAGGGGATAAATAATATATAATAAAATAGTAATTGAAACTGACCTATGATCCAGAGGAGCAAATAGTATTGGGTTGCTTCTTTGTTGTCTCAAGGAAGTCACTTGATATCTTTGGACTCAGGTAAGAAATTAAAATGATTGAAATCTCCCTGCCTACCAAGTATTTGACTTGTCATTTGGTTCTTATTAAAACCCAAAAGGAGTGGGGCAATGTGGCTCACAGCTGTCATTCCGGCACTCAGGAAGCTGAGGCAGGAGGATTGCAGAGAGTTTGAGGTCAACCTGGGCTACAAAGTGAGTTCAAGGCCAGTCTGAAATGCACAGTGAGACCCTGTCTCACAAAGACAAAAAAAAAAAAAAGAACTTATAAGGTAGATATTATTATAATTGGCATTTTAACCCTGAGAAAAAAACTAAGGCAGAGGTAATTAAACTTGCCCAAGATTGCATAGATACTGACAATTCCGGAATTCTAAATTTTGAGTGTTTGACTTCAAAGATAGTTTTATTTGTTTGTTTGTTTGGTTGGTTTTTTGTGACAGGGTCTCACTGTGTAGTCCAGATTGATCTTGAACTCATGGTGATCCTTCTGCCTCATCCTTCCGAGTGCTGGGATTACAGGTGTGTGTCACATGCCCACTCAAAGCTAGTATTTTAAACTATGCTTCTCATATTTTAGGAGGATGTGATTGGGAGTCATGCAGGCTTACCACAGGCAGCACACCTTAACGAGATAATTCCAGATTATGAATGGTGAGGATTTCAGGTCACTCATCTGGAGGAGGTCAAGGCAGTCTCTGTGGTCAGTGTCACGGGCACAGGTGTCAAGTCTGACACTGTGAGCTCAGCCAGGTGTCCTGGACAGAGGAGGCCTCAGCCCAGAGTGGAAACCAGGGAGGAGACAATGACCTACCTTTGCTTGTGCCCTGCGGTCTTTCAACTTGGATGGCTTAAACCTTTGGCCAGAAGTACTTCTCGGCCTCCACTATTTTGCAATTCAGTAGAGTGTTTCACAAGTTTTAGAGTTAGAAGCAGAATCAACATGTCTCAAAACCAATTCCCTCCTTCAGAGGCCACTGACTGGTTTGTTTACTTTTTGGATTCTGTGAATTGAGCACCATCGCAAGTAGGCTTTGAATTATTCTCCCTCTCTCTGTCTGTCTGTCTCTGTCTCTCTGTCTCTCTTCCTCTCTCCCTTTCAAGTTCTCCATCACACACTTGAATATACTGCCTTTCTACTTCCTCTTGGTACAGCCTTCTTTCCTGGCAACCTCTGAGAAATGGTGTGGAGCACTTTTGTCAGCGCCATCTCCTAACCCAGAGCCCTGTACTGAGCGGGTTTCGTCACGTTTTCTCGGGTGAGGACGCGCAGGCAGTGCTAACTATAGCGCGCGGGAGTTAGGCTGGGCTTCCCGTGTGCAGACTTCGAACCAGCAGCCCCTGGGCTCTGGTGATTCACACTGGTATTCGGGCCTGAATGCAAATCAGACCGCCATGTTCTTCGAGAGGTGTCAGCATTCATGAAAGTTGAATATAAGTGAGCTACTCTTATTTTTATAATTTCATTTAAATAATATAATTTATTATCATAAATTTACATGTCACTCTACTGCAAATTAAGCTATACCAGGCTTAGCTCCAAGCACAAAGTATACCCCTTATGAATATTATTCTTTTCATAGAAACTCTTAGGAAGGACATAGATTATATTTAAATATTTTAAGAAGTCATTCGTTTTCAGAGAATTCAGGTACTTAACCAACCCTGATTATCTGTCCAGCCTTCCCAAGAGGCTACAAAGCAAGCAGTGTCAGGCTGGGTGGGATTGTTCAATTTATTCAGTTATTCACTCCGTGTTTACTGAGCGCCTCCATATCGAAGCTTCTGCTGCATGTTGGAGTTGTAGGGAGAATAGAGCTGGACTCAGCAATGGATTGACTGTAGGGATCTTTTGTTTTGTTTTGTTTTGGTGCCTGGGATCGAACTCATGACCTCTCACTTACCAGGCAAGCGCTTGTGCTGCTGAGCTAAATGCCTGGCCCAGATTGACCGTAGAATGTGTCACTTGATCCCACAGCAGCGTGCCAGGGGTTCAGACCTGAGACCACTTTGCAGAGGGCGCAAGGGAAGTGTTTTGAGAGAAGCTAGGGCCTGTTACCTCACCTTGCTGCTCTGGGTGGCTGCCTTGGGCCACCTGGCTGAAGCAGCTTCCTTCCTCCTTCTAGGTAGGTGCTGACACCCAGAGGGCCACAAGAGGGTGTTTTCCTCCTTCGAGGTTATGCATTGTGGTTTTTGTTGTTGTTGTCGTCTTTTATTGCAGCTCTTTATACCTCATACAACTGAATTTCCTGTGTCCTAGGAAATTCAGGGTATTCCGCTGTGGGCAGACAGACTTGCGGCTAGGCGAGCAAAAGTGTAAGTTTCCAAGTTTATGTATCTAATTTCTGTTTCCTCCACTGAACTGTAAGCTCAAGGACAGGGTCTTGTCTTTGTGCCGGTCCCTCTTGCCTGTAAGTGGCCGAAAATGTGGCACGTAAGAGGTCCTGAATAAATATTTATGAGTTTAAAAAACTGATCTTGACTTCAAGTAGTAGCTCAGAGGTTTTCCAGTTTTTTGCCAGACAGGATGGTCTGGGATAAGACAACGTCGAGGTTCCCATTCAGGGGTCTGGAGAGGGCTGATGCTGCCAGCTCGAGGACTCTGTCCAGCTGTCCCCGCCCTGCACATGCCCTCTTCCTCTCGCTCCCTGACCATCAGCTGCTTGAGTGCAAGGAGCATATCCCTGCTTTCTAGGCCTGCGCTACGATCTCTTCAGTGTGACCCCGCCCGCTTTCCTGTCGTCCCCATTCTGTTCTTCCCACAAGCTTTCCTGACATCCAGCACCGTAGGAGGAGGGACACATCAGAGATGCTGTCACCTGCTGGCCTGGGAGGACACTGGAGAGGAAGATCTTAGTTGCCACCTTTGGGGGCAGCCTCTTCCAGACGCTGGTCCTCAGGATACCGCCTACTTCAGTCACACTTAGACGGATACAGAGATTCTAGAATGGAACACAGAGCCTAGAATAGAACACAGATTCTAGAATGGAGAGCACCCCAAGAGCCTTACAATACGGCATTCTGAGAAAAACCTGTTTTCCAGGTTTTTGAGAAGAAAATTTATGTGTGTCGTGATGATTTGGAGGGAGATTAACTTTTGATGAAAAGTGTCATTTTGTTGCACGGTTTAGCCTTGCTGGGGTAGTGTAGGCAGTACAAAACCTTCCCTTCGTGGAGCCAGAGGGTGCCGTGCAAACCCGAGTGAGTGTGCACTTGGTGTGTATGTCACTGGACGAGTCAGTTAATCTCTTGAGTTTTCCCTTCCTCATTGACCAGACTAGAGAACAACGTCCACTTCACAGATGTGTTACACAACTTTTTGTTGCTGGTGCAAAGTATCTGACGTAAACGTCTTGGGAGGAGGAAGGGTTTATTTGGGCTGATAACTTTGGAGGCTTCACTTCATGGGGCTGGATCCAAGGCAGAAACACGGTGGTGGAAAGCTGTTAATCTCATGGCAACCAGGAAACAGGGCACAGGGTAAGAGCCCAAGAGGAAGGGACCAGGGATCCCATATAGCCATGCCCCAAGCCCCACTTCCTCCAACGAGACCCCACCTCCTCATAGCCCAGTAAGCTATGATTTCGTCACTGGGTTAACCCACAGATAAGGTCAGTGCCCTCAGAATCCAATCACCTCTCCAGGAGTCTCTTAACCCAGCAAGTTGACAATCAGGATTAACCAGCAGAGCAGGCTTATATGCAAACTTGGGTTTGGTTGCTAAATTGTCAGCCTATATTCAATGTCAATATAAAAAATAGCTTTTGAAACTGCCATTTGAAACTATTTGAGGATGTTGTAAAGGAAGTTGTTTTGTCCGTCCTGTTTTCTCCACTGGAAAAACTTATTTGATCTTTCTACCAGGAAGTTTCACTTCTCTTCCTGTGTTTTCATCTTACAGACTTGGTGATTTGTGTAACAGACCGGTTTTCCTCTGAACTAACTTCTTGAAGCCTAGAAGCAAATATGTGACCCATCAGCATCAAGTGTGTGCATCATTATGCTAAGCATTCTTAGCCTCATACTTGCCTCCTTTCACACGCTTACCGTTTAAAAATATTGCTTTCAAAAAAATTGCTATGATTTTTCATGTATTTACGATGCTGAGTACTGTATTCCTGTAAGCTGATTTTGAATCTTTCTGAAATGAGACAGAATAGAATTTGAAAAATACATGTGCTACTAACTAAATGAAGAAATACATTTAAAGCAATTTATATGGTGCTGGGTCAATAGTAGGTATAAATAAAGACCTTAGTTTATGTCTTCCCTGTAAATGAGTCTAATTATCTCTGTGACTCTGAATTGGTGCCTCATCAGTTGTATTAGAAGGGTGTGGTAGAGAAGTTCTCACCATGGACAAGTTTCCCAACCTTGGGAGGTGTGACTGTATTAAGTAATTGTACATATAATTCTAAAACAAGCTGAGAGTCCAAATGGTCCAATCTCTGCATGAAATTCCCTATAAATAAGCCCAGTCTAGACCCAAAATAATCTAAAAGTTATTTCAATCTTTACATGAGTTTCTCAAAGCACATTAAAGGGAAAATTGTTCTTTGCCAGCCTCACTTCATAAAATCTTGCTTCTTTGCCTTTCTAATTTTCTTTCCCTCACTACTCTTCGACTAGATTTCCACCCTCACCCCCAACTCTTAACCATGCAGGCTGTCTGGGCTTTTCTGGTCAGAGTTGCCATTTTCTCACACCTCTGAATATCTTTCTCACTAGGCATCCTCTGATTCTGTATCATAAAAGATTTATGAACTGCACTGACAAAGACAATTCTTCTGCTTGTGGTGGGTTGGGGAATTCTCACATGTTAATAAACCTCTATCATCTAGGAAATAAAAGGTGATTAACGAGTGGTAGAGAGAACTCTGGCATGTGGGTTTACTTCAGGAATACACTCAGGTTGTGAGGCTGAGAAGAGGATGTTGAGGCAAAGGTTACAGAGTTTTGTTCTTCTGCTCCTGCCTCTATCCCAGCTTTCCTTGCTTCCAAACAAGTGACTTTTTGGCATCCATAACCTGGAGCTGTAGTCACGATGCTCATGTATGGGATGGGGCTGATGATATCGGAAGAGTTGGGATAACCAGAGGGAGCAAATGATCTGTTAGGTTCTGAGGATGGTGTGGGAATGGCCACACAGGCTTGCCCTCCCTCAGGGTAGAGTTAGGAGGATGGAAACAGTCTTACATTAATTATACCTGATTTCCTAATGGAACATGGAGGCATGCATTTACTGGTTATTTTCTTGTTCCAAGAAATCCAGTAAATAGTATGTCAGTTTATTGTCAGCCTATATTCTTATATGTGTTACATGCTTTGTGATGCCTGATGAAGTCTCTAGTGTAAAGATCACGGTTGAAGAAATACAGAGATCGGTCAACTCAGAAAATTGAACCACAGAAATATTAGCCCAGTACCGTGGGTTTAATTAATACAATTATTTGAATTAATACGATTATTAATACAATTATGTGAACTTAATGGTTCCCTTCCTCCCATTTTATATAACCTTTTTTTCTTTTGTGTTTATTGAATGTCTACTATTTGCGAGCTTCTGCTAAGCACTGAGAACATTAAGATGATAAGGCGCTGGCCTCTGCCCCTGGGAGTTGTAATATAGATAGTAAAGGAGACAGATGTATGAAAATATTCGAGTACAACCTATTCAGCTCTACAGTTGTATAAACCAAATGTAGGAGAACCCAGATGAGGGGGCAACTAACTTGACCTAGGACAGATAGGGAGGAGGGAACCATGAGGCTGGGATTCACGTATAAGGAGTTTGCTCATTTGCCAGATGTGAGTTCGATCACACTGCCTCACAAATATGAGAAGACATTTCTGGCCAAACATGGTTTTAGCATTTGGTTTTTTGGTTCTGCAATTAGTGACTGGCCACAATAACACCCTTGGATGCTCTTCCGAACTGAAGAATTTAAATGTCATCCATAGTCAGAGACGAACCAGTCCTTGGGGTTTAGCAGATTAATGCTTTGATTTGCTAATGAATCATATGGAAAGTTTTCACTTGGGCCACCCAGCATTTATATCCTGTGGCAACAATGCCACATGAAATGAGTATGGACTGGGAAAGGCGATCTTTCTGAAAGGTGAATGTAGAGGCTCCGGATCAGGGCTGAATGGAGAGATGTTATTGACGTGGGTTCTGCGCACCTAGTTGGGGCTCCTTTCAACCAAGAGTGAGGTCACGACCACAGCTTCATGCCAAAGGTCTTGCTTAGGACTGTACCCCAGTCACCACTGGAAGGGTGACATGGTGGCACCATCCCTCTGTGGATTTCCGCACCTCTCCAACACATTCCTTTTCATTTTTAAAAGAAATAAACTCTGATTTAGAGCTTTGTATTTCTTTCTTAGTGTTTGTTATAAAAGTGACCATTAAATACAGAGTTTTAGTGACTAAAACAGTTGGAGGCCACAGTTGGGCTGACAGATTTAGTAGAGAGTTTATTTTCATTTTTTCCCTCAGCCCAGCTTCAGTTTTAAATTAGATTATAATAATCATAACAAAGCTCCTCTCTGACCTTTGTTGAAAGCACTTTGCGGATTTTGAAATCTTTCTAAGGCTTTATTTATTGCAACATCCCACATCATTTTAGAGTTTTCATCTTCCACGGTGCTCAGTATTCTATGGATTTTCCTTTTTTGTAGTATTTTAGAAACCTTGGCTCTAAACAGTGTGTATTTTCTATAGCACTAAGAAGACAGTTAAGATGACCCCCACCATTTGCACTGATCGAATTCTCATTGAGTTAACCCTGGAAAACACAGTAAACTGAACTGTATACGATACTGGCTTTGGAGTATTATTATGTGGTACATTTTCCAGCTTAGTTCTTTACTAATGTGTGATCAGAGACACCTGAGCTGCCATTTTTGTGCTGCATTTTTCTCATTTGTGAAGAGGGAAGAATGGTAGTGCCTATGTCAAAAGGCAGTTGGGAAAATTAAATAAGTTAGAATACTGAAAGCACTTTGGAATGGTAGCAAATGTTAACTGCTGTTATTATCTTATAAATTCTTGGGGCTATGTAACAAAATGAAACCAACGGTCTAGAGGTCACAAAAGAATCCTACTTGGTTGGTTTGCATAGATATGCTTGCTGATTGTGGGTAGAGGATTTTAAATACTGGACAACCATACGCAATAGGTAGCTGCTTAGAATGATAATTTTCTAGAGACAGTAGGAGGCAATGTAGTTTAGCTGTTAGGAACTTAGGGTTGAAGTCACAGAGTCTCACTAAGTAGCAGTTCTGTTCCTTAAACAGCCTCTTTCTGGTTCAGTTCCCTCATCTGTAAAATGAAGCTAATTCCTCGCAAGCATTCAAACCACAGTGCATATAAATGTTTAGGACAGCAGATGAACACTTTAAAAAATTCCAGGAGAGATTGATTGATTTAGGGTCATGTTTGTTTATTTATGATTCATTCCTTGGTAACAAGCGATGGAGACAGAAGCTTGCACAGGGTAGAATGTCCCACACTGCAGGAGAAACGCTTTTCACAGAATGTTGGGAGAAAGTATAAAACGCAGAAGGATAAATGGCAATTTGTCGCTGTCAGTATTATAAACATAAGTGTGAGGGTGGAAAGCTTAGTTTAGATGAGTCATTTGGGATCTGCCCTGTCTTGTCCAGGAACAAACTCCAGTTGCATAAGATGGGGTGACATGGGCTGAGAAAAGTGGAGGACAAAAGACAGCGTTTTTTGTTTTGTTTTTTGTTTTTTTACTGTTGGAAACAGTGGTGCGGTTGTGCTATCTCAGCGTTTGCTCATTGTTACAAGGTTCTCAAACTTTAGCAGGTATAAAACTCAAGAGGAGAATATATTTAAAGAGTCCCTTCCAACGCCTCATCTATAGAAATCAAAAATCATCAAACATACAAAAAGTTTTT
>RJWT010051108.1:0-10769 GCA_004365215.1 Cuniculus paca
TCAAGACCAGCCTGAACTGCACAGAGAGACCTTGTCTCAAAAAGAAAATAAAAAGGAGCCAAGACGGTACAGGACCCTTGCAGGGAAAATGGAAATGGAAATGGTGGTATCAAATAGCAGTGGTGAAAAGGCTGTTGCTCTGAGCACAGGCAGGAAACACAGGCCATTGTACTATCTCTGCCCAGCTTCAGTTGCTACCCAGATCAGGAAGAAGTCCTGGGGAGTCACTGCCACAAGGCCTGTGCTGTGTGAGCTTTGGGTCACTTTCCAGAACAGAGAAGCCACAGCTTCCCAGGCTCAGTCCTCCCAACTCCCTTGGCCTGCAGGTTTTCCAGCTTGCAGCTCACCTGGTGTATTGGGGCAAGGCTGTCATCATCTACCCACTGTGTGAGAACAATGTCTACGTGCTGTCTCCCAATGCCAGCGTGTGTTTGTGAGTACCACTAGTGGCCAAAGGTGGGAGCCCAGAGTGGGGAAGGGTGAGCCCAACAGGGCCTTCCAGGTGGTGCTCCAGGTTGGCCAGGCTCCGGAGGCTCTGTGGGCCCCTGAGACCTGCCTCTCTTTTCAACCTAATGGCCGGCCTCTGCTGTGCTCATATCCCAATTCTGATCTGACTCAGAGCTGTGTAGCCCTGCCTATGTCCTCCTATCTGAGATCAGAGCGGGATTCTAGGCTTTGTCCACCTGAACATCTGCCCTGCTCTGCATTGTTGCTCACACTGTTCTGTCCTTCCTGCACATCCTGGCTCACCTATTATGCTACAATTCTCTGCTGCCCTGAGGGCCTGTGGTAAGGGTGCTATGTTCAGCTTGGTGTGCCCACCACTGTCTGGCCGATCTTAGGCATTCCTGACTGATCACTGTCTTGCTGTCCCCAGGTATTCTCCACTGGCTGAGCAGTTCTCCCGCCAGTTCCCATCCCATGACCTGCCGTCTGTCCTTGCCAAGTTCTCATTGCCTGTCTCCTTGTCAGAGTTCAGGAACCCTCTGGCCCCCCCTGTGCAGGAGGTGAGTTGCAGAAGACCCAGGAGCCTGGCATGTGGAATGCAAGGGGAATTGGGTACCAACTGCCTGACCATCCATCCATGAGCCAAGGATTCTCAGAACTGCCTTTCCCTTTGCCTTTGTTTTGGCGAACTTGCTGTGCAGGTGCTGTGTACCTGTTAGGTAACCTAGGAGCCAGCCTCTACTTAGTAATCTAGTGCTAGTATACTCATTCCTATCTACAGAGCCCACTTTGGTAGTGGGCATCCTCGGAGTTAAAACTGAGTTAAGCTTGGTGAGAAAGCATTGGCCTTTCCTGGACTGACAGAATCTTGCTCTAGGCCTAGGAGTTTCCCACAGATGGAGGATACAAAGGCAACTTCGCTTGTACCCAGCCTGGGTCCTACCTTTCAAGAGGACTTGACTGCTGTCTCCTTCACCCTTGCATTTAGGGGCCACAGAGGCAGTGTTTGTGTTTGTGTACTCTGTGTACTCTGTGTTTGTGTACTCTGGAGTCACTGGGTGTTGAAGTCTCCTTGTCCAAGATGACTGGCAGTAGCCGGGCGTGATGGCTCACACCTGTAATCCCAGCATTCAGGAGGCTGAGACAGGAGGATCTTTGGGAGTTCGAGACCAGCCTGGGCTACAAAATGAGCTCAAGGCCAGCCTGAAGTGCATAGTGAGACCCTGTCTGAAAAAGACAAGGGCCGGGGATTTGGCTCAGTGGCCTAAGTGCCTGCCTGGCAAACGCGAGGTTGTGAGTTAAATCCCTGGTGCCCCTCCCCCCAAAAAAAGGACTGGCAGTGGGCCAGCCTGGGTCAGCATCTACCCAGTGACCTGGGGCAGGTAAGTTGGGTGTAGGTTTGTCAGTACCTCCTGCAGGTATAGAGGATGAATTTGCTGTTGGTGGCTTCCCATAGGGCCACAAGATGTCACTTTTCACAGCCTCCTGTTGAGACAGTTACAGGAAAGCTCTAGGTTTTGTCCCTCCCCTCCACTGAGAGCCTAGACTCTGGGCGAGGAAAACTTAGGCAAGGCCAAATGATAGAATCAGGTGTAGAAGACAGGTTGGATATTCTCAGGGTTTTGTCTCCAAAAGCAAAGTATTTATCTCACTAAGTACCAGATCTGCTGGGCAAAATCCATCCTTAAAATCAAACCTCTTTCTTTCTCAAGTTGTGTATGAAAATAAGATCCTAGTTTTTCAGCTCATTTAGATGCTGCGTCTGACTGAATTCTAAATGTCGCCTTTTATAGAGCCTTTGGTTTCCAGGAACCATGCCAGGTCGTGCTAGCTGAATAAGACGCTTTGCATCTGCACCCTCCTGAGCAGCATGGGGGAAGGGCTGGCAGCGCTGCCATCTTAGTAAAGCTTCCCAGTGGTCTGCATAGTAGGGTAGATTTTCCAGGCTGAGCAGCAGCCCCCAGCCTTATCAGGGGCCAGATGGAGCCAGGTTAAGTTCTGCCAGGCCCCAAGGACATGCAGTATAGTGTTTATGAAGCCCCTTGTTTTCTTTATTGTGATACTGGGAATTGAACTCATGGCCTCACACATGCAAGGCAAACACTATACTGAGATATATCCCATCCCTTTATTTTGCTTTGTTAGCTATTTTATTTGTTGTTTTGTTGTTTCATTTTTTTGAGACAAGGTCTTACTGTGTAGTTCAGGTGGATCTTGAACTCACTGTATAGCCCAGGATGGCCTCAAATTCATGGCTAGCCTCCCGAGTTCTCTAATTATGTGTGTGTGCCACTACACTGGATCATTTTGTTGGTTTTTTGAGATAGGTTCTTGTTATGTAGTTCAGGCTGGGCTCAAACTTGTAATCTTCCTGTATCAGCTTCCTACAGTATTGGGATTATAGGTGTGTGCCACTGTGCCTGGCTAAATTTTTTTTATTTTTGAGACAAGGTCTTGCTAAATTGCCCAGGCTGACCTTGAGTTTGGGATCCTCCTGCCTCATTCTGAGTAGCTGAGGATTTCAGGTGTGCATCAGGATGCCCAGGTCCTTGCTTGCTTTCTTTTCTTTTCTGTTTTCTTTTTGAGACAAGATTTTGCTATGCAGTTCAGGCTGGCCTTGAATTCACTTTGTAGCTCAGACTGACCTTGAACTTGCAGTAATCTTCCTGCCTCAGCCTCCCGAGTGCTGGGATTACAGAAGTGCATCACTACACCTGGCCTTGCTTTATTTCTTAATTTCATGTTAAGTTTAGTTATTTTGCAGTCTTTTGTTTGGTTTTGACCAGGGTTAGTATGTATATCCCCCACTCCTCTCCCCAATTAACCCAGCCCCCTCCCAGGAGGTGACCTTGGTCAGCAGCTTCTTGTGGACCCTTCCAAAGATAACCCTGGTACCCTCAGTACCCACCTTGTTTTCCCATGTCTGTGTCTGGGGGGTACTAGTCATTGGTACTAGGACTTCACCAGGCACAAGGTTCTGGTGCCCAACCTCCTAATCCAGAGAAACATAGCCCGGCCTTGGGGTGCCTTATGATGGGGAAGGGCATAGCTTCACACCCAACCAGGGGATCCTCTTCCACAGCTTCCTTCTGGAACCACCTGTGTGCCCAAAGGCATACTTTCAAGTAGATCCAAGTTGCTGCTCATAGGGCAGCTGCCAGCAGCTCCTTTGTGAACTGTGTATGGATTGGCCTGGCAGTGGACCGGAATCTGGGTCCAGCAGCAGGCCCAGTGGGCCAAAGGGAAGAGAGGGAGAGCATGGGCAACTTTAGGGAAGTCAGCTTAGAGAAGGGAGGACACAGGGGCTTCTACATTCCAGGTCCTGCTCCTCCATGAGACTTGAGAAGCCCAGGTGTGTATGATCTGGGAGCTCTCCTGGCCTTGCGGAGCCAGCTGCCATCTGGAGGTTTCTTTTCTGAAGTAAGAGGCCTGCCTTCCTAGCACCAGAGACTACTGGAGCCATCTGTGGTCATAGCTCCCTCATACCCCTGGGAAGGGCTTGGAGGTGGGGGGAAGCCAGCCTCACCCATTGCCTCATGCTGCCCGCCTGCAGACACAGCTCATTCAGATGGTGGTATGGATGCTACAGCGCCGGCTCCTCATCCAGCTGCACACCTATGTCTGCCTGATGGCCTCACCTAGTGAAGAGGAGCCCCGCCCACGGGAGGATGATGTCCCCTTCACTGCCCGGGTTGGCAGCCGCAGTCTCAGCACACCCAACGCCCTAAGCTTTGGCTCCCCAAGTAGGATCCCAACCCTTGCATCTCTCTGGCAGTTTGGGGAGACACTGGGGATGGCAGCTAGAAAGCGTGATAGGGGCACTGCTGGAGTGACAGAGGTGCCTCCACATGGCTACACACACCACATGCCCACACACATACCTGTCCAAATGTTCCCTGTGGAGACCTCTCTCCTCACCATGGTAGGGTTTTTTTTGTTTGTTTTTTTGGCTCTTCCTGCCAGTTATGAGGCACCTATATGGCTTATTTTAAAGTTTTTATTAGCATATATTTGTAGTACACAATTACATTCACTGTGGGGAGTTGTATTATTTACATAAGCACCATGGTTGTGAGAAAGGAGCAGCCCATAGCTCACCACATCTGTACTGGAACCCCTGCCCCAGCCTGAGGTCAGAGTGGGATCACCATGACAGTTGGAATCTCTGTGGCTGAGGGCCCACAGGAGACCTGTGGTAAGAGGCCTTCCTGCCTAGCACCAGACTGCTGGAGCTGTCTAGGGTTATAACTCCCTGACCTGCTCACACATGGAAGGAGCTGTTGTGACCATGGTGTACCCCCAAAGGCAGCAGCTTGTTGCCAGATCCTAGGCATGGATGAGACAAGGGGCTAAAGGATTTTGAAAGCGCTCCTTTAGCTTCAGGCTTCATGTGAGCATCCTGTAGGATGTTTGTCCTCTGGGTGAGCAGGATTCCACATGGCTTTTCGTTAAGGGCCCCTGAGGCTTCATCCCTGGTCAGCCACTAGAGGGCATGTGACACACCCAAGGGATGGGGTGACATACCCTGGGTAGGGACAGATGGTACAGCTGGGGCTCCAGGAGGACCCCTTGTGGCAGTGTCCTGGTGGGCTGGCTACTGGCTCTACCCTTGCTAGTCCCCCTCTTTGCATTTTGGAGTCTACCCTGACCTGTGCCTGCCCATAGCCAGCAGCGATGACATGACCCTCACTAGCCCCAGCATGGACAACTCCAGTGCAGAGCTGCTCCCTAGTGGGGACTCGCCACTGAACAAGAGGATGACAGAGAACCTGCTGGCCAGCCTGTCAGAGCATGAGCGGGCAGCCATCCTCAGCGTGCCTGCAGCCCAGAACCCTGAGGACCTCCGCATGTTTGCCAGGTGGGGGCCAATTCTAGAATCAGCAAAAAGTAGAAGGGGGGCCAGGGATTTAGCTTAGCAGCCTAAGTGCCTGCTTGGCAAGTTCGAGGTTGTGAGTTTGATCCCCAGTGCCGGGGGCGTGGAGTAGAAGGGGACATACTCATCAGGACCACCTGTGCAAATGCACTAACTACAGCTGGTGGTCACAGGGTAAGAAGGTATCGAGTACTCAGGCGTGCCCTCCTGGTACCTGTTTGTGCAGGGGCAGGCACCACAACCCACCCATGTGTGGGGAATGTGGGCTGTTGCTAGGCTCCTGGGCTGGAGGTCTGGTCTTCCCATCTTCGGGCATTTCCCCAGTACTTGTGGACATTTATTGTCACTAGTTGAGAGGCAGCAGTGAGTTCTTACCCACATGGGACTTGGCAGTTTACCCAAGATTTTTATCACAGGGTGGGTGTCCAGGATCCCTGCATCAGAGTGGCCTGACAGTCTGTCACCCCCACCTTGACTTGGGGGCCACTGGATATATGGCTATCTGGGAGGTGAGGTTGTCAGCATTCACTTCATACCCTTGAGAGAACCATCTGCAGCTTTTCCAAGCCACTGGCCAGGCCTTTTTGTTCCAGCCTCAGCTGCAGACCCCCACTGGAGCAGTGAATGGACTCAGTGCCACAATAGCATGGAAAAAGGAAGCTCTCAGTCAGCCCCCCTCCCAACATTGGGGCGGAGGCCTGGGTGGCTCTGGGTTTGAACAGCTGTACCTCCTTACAGACTCATTTCAGGGCCACCACTGGTATGGGGACTGGTGGGCATGGGGTCCAGCATGTTGTTAGAGGCTTCTGGGGGCTAGCCATAGGCTAGGCTCAGGCCACCCTCTCTCCCCAGGCTCCTTCACTACTTCCGAGGCCGCCACCACCTGGAAGAGATCATGTATAATGAGAACACTCGGCGCTCCCAGCTGCTCATGCTGTTTGACAAGTTCCGCAGTGTGCTGGTGGTGACCACCCATGAGGACCCCGTCATTGCTGTCTTCCAGGCACTGCTCACATGAGCCCAGGAGGGGGATGCAGAAGTGCTGGAGTGTGTGGGAGAGCATTAGCCTCTCCTACTCCAGGCCTCCCTCCCTGCCAGGCCTGAGCCCCTTATCCCCGAGGCATGGCACAGGTAGAGGGCCTGTAGGTGCCTCAGTCTGGTTTAGTAGTAGCTGTGGGGCCACCACTCTGCTCATCTCTCATCTGGTCCTTCCAACAGTCTTAGCATCACTGAGCTGTGGGGGACTTCCAGGACTCATGGTGATGTGAGTTCTTCCACATGTTCATGGGTTTCTTTTCCTCTTCCCTGCCCCACCCATGTTTCCTATCCCCCACCCCATGTGGCCACCCTGGGAAATGTGTGGAAACACTTGTTTGATCCACTCCTGCCCCTCTGATAGCCTTCAGCATGTGAGGTCCAAGCGCCTGTCCTGTCCTGTGTGGCTCCATCCATCACTGCCACTGTTCACTGTGTGCTTCATTCCTCTCAGCTTGCCATAGATCTCCTGGCCTAGTCCTTACCATAGCCCTGTATATGTCACCAGCAGGCCTAACTAAGCTATCACCTGAACAGTTGAGGATCAGAATTAGCCCATCTGGGGTGGAGCAGCTCATGGCAGGTGGTAGTTCAACTTTCTTTGAGGATATGCATGCACTGTTTTGGGGTCCACACACACAGGGCCCCTAGATCTCCCATCCTAGAGGAACAGCCCACACACATAGTGATCAGCCACAGAGCTCCGGTGAACACATGAATAATTGTAGAAAAAAGTATTTATTTGGTTTTTAAACAATTAAAAAGCCTGTCTAAGTAGGCTCTTTGCTCAGGCCTGTGTGTTCTGCTCAGCAACTTTATCCACCACACTCACCCAGGGGTTGCCCCGGATGTAGAAACGCAAGGGTTTCTGGGCCCATTCCCCTGCACGGCCAATGCCGATGCGGGCTGCTGCCACCACAGCTGGTGCACTGGGCTCCAGGGAGCCATGTTCCAGCCACAGAGCCTCATCCTGGGCCAGGTCCCGTTGGTCAAAGCTCTTGTCAATGGCCAGGGCCTGGCACAGCTTGGAGGGGCCACTGCAGAGCTCACGGTCCTTGAGAGCACGGCTGATGGTGCCCTTCCGGAGGGTACTACGAAGCTGTCGCATAGTCTCCAGGCCGCCTAGAGGCTCTAGTGCTCGAAGCAGGACACAAGCCCCATCCCCTGTGGGACAGATAGGCAGCTTAGAAGCAGAGCCTCCCCAGCTCCCCGTATGTCCTGCTCAGGTACACGCCCAGGGTTGTAAGGGTGGCTGCCATCCTGAGTAGGTTCTGTGTCCACCTGCACACACTGCCTTCTGGTTATGCCATGGGAGATGAGTGCACTCATGGTCCAGCCCCTCTACCTGCCTCCCCCACACATTCTTGTATCCACAAGGCAACTATGCTTGGTCTCTATGGTGGGTGTCTCTGGAGTCAGCCCTCTTAAGGGTGAGGTCACTCTTGATAGGAAACAGTCTTAGCCTAGCCAGGCCCTAGGGCTCCCCATGTGCCTACCTGCCCGGCATCCTTCTTGGCAAAATGGAACCTGGCTGCAGTACCCACTAGTGTGCACAGGGTGCTGGGAAAGCCCTTTCTGGTGACTTAATGGAAAGACTATGTACGCCCTCCCTAAGCATGACAGAAAGAGGTGTATACAAAGCCTTTTTCCACCTCTCTTGGTCTCCTACAGTCCAGCCTGCCCACACCAGTCCAGACTACTTCAGGGGCCTATGAAGATGATGCAGATGTCCAATTCCCATGCCTCACCTGTCTAAGAATGCCCTTATGATTCCTGACCACAGAGAGTGATCTCCTAGACGCTGGCCAGAGCAATACTGATCCTTAGAAGGCTGCTCCCCTGGAAGCCAGAGGCTCAGCCAAGTAACCATCCTAGCCTCCATTCTCAGGCCTTGGTCACATGGACCTTTCTGAGCTCTAGCTTCCAAATCAGCACCCAGGGCCAGTCCAGAGTAGATAAAAGCCATGCCCTCCAGCATAGCCTGTAGTTGGAAAGTGATGAGTTCTTACAAGCAGATATCCCTTAACCAGCCAGTTTTCAAAGAGAGTCAAGATGTGATCAAGGCTGGGAAAGCCTGGAAGTTCCAGTCCCTCTGATTTGCATTCTGATCTTAGCTTGTCACCTGAAGTTCTTTGTATGACCACCTGGAGCTACTTTACAGGAGGAGTCCCTGTGTATAGAGTACATCTGCCCCCTGCTGTCTCAGCCCCCACAGCAACCTGTAAATGTGTCCAAGGAGTGGTTCAGGTGCTACTGCCATACTCCTGTTCCCTGTACAGGACACTAGAGTACCATATTCTCACAAAAACACAAGACCTTTGACCTCTTCCTGCCACATGTACTGCTTCTTGGCCCCTGGTCCTCTGTTCCACCTGGTCTAGGCTTGGCAATCTGACCATTCTGATCTGGGCCCCACAATCCTCATCCTGTTCTCAAACCCAGCACTTTGGCATCTCCATATGCTGCCTCTACTCCAGTGCAGGCCATAACCATGTTCTTCCCCTACCCCGGATGACTCAATCTGACCATTTGCACCCATGCAGGGTCCTGTTTCCCAACCTAGGTGTTCTGGTGCATCTTGGTCACATGTTTAGAAAGTAACAGGTCATGCTCCTGCCTCTGCTCTGTTTACTGTGCCCTAGAAAACAGCTCCTCCCTTCCCTAGCCAACCACAGCACCACGTATTTCTGGACTATCTTCCTGACTTCAACCCTGTGAGAAGGTTAGTTCCATTACTAACAGTAAGCTCAGACCAACTCTCATGGTAATAACAGTCCTCTAGAAAGGGCTTCCCACCATCTTTAGTTTTAGACCCCCCCTTTTTTTTTTCTTCTTTTTTGAGACAGGGTCTTGCTATGTAGCTCAGACTGGCATTGAACTCACTATGAAGCCCAGGCTGTCTTTGAGCACATAGCGATCCTTCTGCCTCAGTCTCTCAAGTGCTGGGGTTACAGGCATGCGCCACCATGCCTGGCTGCTGCCATGTTTTGATAGCCAATCACCCAGAGTTTTGCTCAACATCTGTTTTAGGCCACCCATTGGGCTAGTCCTGCAGTCTCTGAGTCCTCCAGCCCCTGAGGCTCTTGCACTAGATACCTCCAGCTGTCTGCTTTGAACTTGTTCAACAAATGTGAGACCCTGCAACATGCCAGACTATGAGCTCCTCGCTGGCCTTTTCTGGCATTTGCTCATCTGAGAGCAGGTACAAAGAGCCCAGATGCTGGGACTGGCTAGGAAGTGTGAGGCAGATAGATGGTACTCCTGGTCGGCAGTGGCTCTGGCAGGATGGTGCTCTGAACTCAGGCACTGGCCTACCTCCTGCTCTGAGACACAGATCACTCAAAACAGAACTACCACACTGACCAAGGACAAAGCCAGACCAACAGAAGCAAGTTCTCCTAGGAGTGCTAGACTAGCATCTCTGCTAACCACCTTCAGGGCCAAAGGATTCTCTAGTGGGCACCACCCCGTGCATTGTAGGGAAGTTAGCAGCATTTCTGGCCTGCACCCCTTAGCTATGATGACCAAAAGATGTCTCCTGATGTTGCCTAAGAGGCTAAATTGCCTCTGACTGAGAACTCATCCAGACTTCCAACAGGCCAGCTGGAAAAGTTCCTGCATGAGCCTGGCTTACCCCAAATAAAAGTCACCTTCATTTTCCTGGGACTATGCCCTTTGAAATCTAGTCCAGTGCTCTGACATAAGCTCTGAGACGAGTAGTGGCTCATGGAACATGTATGCTTTATGTTCAGGTCTGCCCTACAGTCTACTCTGTTGGGGTCCAGCCCCTTTAATTAACCTTGCCATCATAACAGCCAGCGCTCCTGACCCCTAGACCTGTCCCTGGCAATGGCAGATTCTTGCTTAAATGCATGTTCACCCCTCCTCCTAGGGCCTCCCCAGCTGCCAGCTGATGGGGCTCTGCTGGCCCTCCTGCTCCCTCCTGCCCGGCACCACTAACCTTGGCTGGAGATATTCATGCAGAAGTACATGCCATAGATGAGGTACACATACAGGGTCCCAGGCTTCATGAACATGCTGCGATTGCGGGAGGTCTGCCGGCCGCCCCTCGAGTGGGCAGCTTCATCCTCAGGTCCCAAGTATGCCTCAGTCTCCACAATACAGCCACGGAGCTCTGTGCCATCACCAAGTCGCCGGACAAGGACCTGTGGGCAGTCAGTCTACTCAGGGCCAGAAGGGATAGGGCTCCATACAGCCTCTCCACTGGACCTGCTCTTCCCAGCTCAGGATGTGCCACGTCTTTCCATCTGGCTCCTCCACCCTGCCTTTTGCTCCTGCTCAATACCTGAATGCCATGGAAGCCACCAGCCCTGCTTGACCATCAGACTGTAAGCCCTGTTTGCTGACGGTCCTGACCACAAGTTGGAGCCACCTTTAAGCTCTAGCTAGGACC
>RJWT010051109.1:0-10748 GCA_004365215.1 Cuniculus paca
TGAAATAGTCCCTTCTTATCACAAAAGAGAGGCAAATGACCCCTGAGTTTGGCTAGATGAACCTTATGCATTTTGCTGGTAATAAAAGAAAGACTTCGTTTTAGGAAAGAAATATCTTTCTAGGAAAAGAAATATATAAATGCTGTAATTTCCAAATATAAAAACTAATACACATGTGAAAGCAAGTTAAACTTTCCCTGGCCCCTTCCTGCCCCTCTCTTTCTCTCAGGGTTTATTCTGGTCAATAGAATAAATCCATGTTAGAATAACTACTATTATTGTCATAATAGCACAATACTGGGAAAACTTTTGTTAGTATTCTAAAGCTGATGATCTTGCAGGGATGAACTTCTGCTTCACAAAGTTTCTTAAAACTATTTAGGAGTATTAAGTTACTCCAAAGCCTAGCTCGAAGTAGGTCAGAAAGTATAAAAATATTCTACTGAGCTTTATTCCTTTTTTGTATTCTAAGGAAGAAATGAATACATTCTGGGATAGGAGAGTTTTGAGTTTAGTGAGAGAAAAAGTCTTAAGTGGGAGGACTGACCAAGAATATTTTTCTGAACTGGAGCTTGAGTATGTCATAGAATTAGGGAAAAAATTCTCTATGATAAGGTATGTTTGATAAGTCTTTCCTGGAGAAATGGCTGATGTTAAATCTAAGCTTCTCTGCTACTCTATGCTAAGTTGTCT
This sequence comes from Cuniculus paca, assembly GCA_004365215.1. Taxonomy (NCBI): domain Eukaryota; kingdom Metazoa; phylum Chordata; class Mammalia; order Rodentia; family Cuniculidae; genus Cuniculus; species Cuniculus paca. The sequence goes on from RJWT010051109.1 coordinate 694, forward strand.
TTGCCCTCAGACACACTATGACTGCATTAAGGTTGCACCATGCAGCAGTGCCCTATACATGAACTTGGAGGGGATTAAAGAATAGAGCTTCTGAGAAGTTTGGAGCAAAGCAATAATAGAAGAAGACAGATGCAAGATAGCGTAAAAAAGGAAAATTAAGCAGCTGGTAGAAATCACAATGAGAGGAAAACTAGTGTAAATATGAACCACCCGAAGAATTCTCAGATTCTGTCTACAAACTTTGCAGATATCCTTAATTTCCCTTTGATTCTTATTGAATATTCCTTTTTTCCTAGCTTTGGGGATGTTAAACATATGGTCCTTCTTTCCTCCTCTCATAGGTGAAGAAAGGACCTGAAGCACAACATTCTAAGTGTAGTCTGTGACCTATGAGCACAGTAACTAACCCAGGATTCATCAACAAGCTATGTCTGAATCATGTGGACTTGGGATGGGAATTGCTGTAGGTACTAGGAGAAATAGACTCTCTTTTCTTCAGTGCATCTAAAACCCAAGGACTTTGTATAAGCCTGGGTAGTCATCTTTTCTACCACTTAGTATCTGACTGAGAGTGAAGTCAACATAACAGAAAGCAGAAGCAAGAGACAGAGAATAAGGGATACTGGAGGACATCTTTTGAACCCATGGATCCAGCCATAGATAAAGTTCTATCTACCCCTGAGATCTTCCAGACTTAGACTCTGAAAAGAGTCTTGTTATTTATAAGCAAGAGTTTCTGCCTTATACCCTCAGATTGTGTGTATATTGATAATGCCTAGTCTACTCCCTGCCACAAGACTCAGCAAATTTATCCTATAAAAAGCCAGAGAGTAAATTCTTTTGACTTTGAAGGTTATAAAACTCCTGTCACTACAACTCAGTTCTGTTGTACAGTACAGCAAAAGCTATGAGTGGTATGTAATTGAGTGGGCAGATAAGTTTCAATGAAATTTCGTAAAACAGGTTGAATGAAGTTTGCACTTATGCTGTGGCTTGCTCCACAAATGCCTGATATGGTAAATTTTGGAATTAACCTCTGAATTTGTGTTCCAGAAAATTCCACAAGTAACTACTTTATGGAGATATAAGAATGGTTCTAAAAGCCACTGCCATACAGAAAACATTTTTAAATGACATGGTATAACAGATTATTCAGTGTTTCTTCTTGTCCACTCTATCCATGAAGTCAAACAAAACATCAAGGGTTCATAAAGCTTAGCTGTTAATATTGGACTTTGTAGGACCAAGTGAGGGAAACTTTGAAAATGAAATTGGCCATCTAATCAATACAAAGCAAGTCAATAAAAATAATGCAGCTTGAGTCATATTTCTATATTACATTTTGATAATGACCATTGTCATCCTGGGACATTCACCGGGTTTTATTTATCTCTTTGCTGAAAGATTTAATGAAAACTTCCTTCTCCACTTATCTCAGTTTCCGATCTCTTAATTCTGTAAAACACCTTTCCTCCTTGAAATAGGTTTTAACACTTTGTGCCTCACTAATGTAAGCAACTGAAACATTTGTCTACTTAGCTTTACTCCTTTTTTATGCAATAAGCAGCATCCAGAGATATGTATATGGATCAGTTCATATACATCATCGCACATCAGTCCATTGCACATCAGTCATAACCAGATAAAAATCAGTTTTACATGGATATATCAATCATAACTTCAGAAAATATAGACAAAAGGTTTAGTTTTTCCACCATCTAGCTAGCTACTACTTTCATGAGTTCTTGAAGTTTCTGACTAGGTCATTTATACCACTTATGTGAATTAACCAAATTCTATATTTCTTTAGAATGGCCACAATCTCTCTGGGGAATCTCAGAATCATGAGAGCTGCTCCCTGTGTAGAGTAAGCCCCTGGTTTTAGTCTTTGTCTGGAGCATTCAGTCTCCTTGACACAATTCTGTTACATTTTTCTAGTAACAGGGTCCCATTTACATATTCTTCCTAGAACAGAAAAATCTTGCCTGGTGTCTCTAAGAAGGCCAAGAATTTAGGATCCTGGATATGGGAAATGTCACTATGTTCACTGCCCCCAGGATGTGAGACCTCCAAAACCTTAAACTACTCCCCCTTCTAGACTCTGAGATCAATTGTGCCTCTCTACCACCTACCAATGAGATAGCCCTTTGAATGGGTTTCTTACTTGGATCCCAGGATCCATTGTCTCCTAAATTCCTCTATGTCTTCAATATAATAATCTCAGTGCTCACTGCAGTGCTTGACACATAGTAGGAACTCAATAAGTTCTAGCTGATCCATAGCCAAGTGAATTGAGACACTGCACCTGCCTCTCAAGTAACAGATAGTTACTTCTTCTAAACCTCCTCCTCACCCTAAGTTAATGTAGCTTACTAAACAAAGCAAGGCACTGAAAATGCCTAGATGGGCCCAACAGCCCCATAAACAACAGGTTTGGTCCTAGCCTTTTTATTAGTTGTCCGCAAAATTATACATGCAAGAATCATCATGCCAGTGAGAAAGCCCTCTAAGTCTACAAAATAGACCCAAAGGAGCAGGTATCAAGCACATCCATCGGTAGCTCACAACATCAGGCCCAGCCACGCCCCCACGGGAGACAGCAGTAACCAATATTGAGCAATGAACGAAAGTTTGACTGTTATGCAATACAAGCCAGGGTTGGTCAATTTCGTGCCAGCCACCGCGGTCATACGATTAACCCTAACTAATAAACCTCGGCGTAAAAGGTGTTTTAGGAAAGAAAGAAAAAATAAGATTAAATTTCACCTAAGTCGTAAAAAACTCTAGGCGAAACATGAAACACGAACGAAAGCCGTCTTAACCCACCTGAACACACGAAAGCTAAGACTCAAACAGGGATTAGAGACCCCACTATGCTTAGCCGTAAACATAAAAATTTCACAACAAAAATTTTCGCCCGAGAACTACTAGCAACAGCTTAAAACTCAAAGGACTTGGCGGTGCTTTATACCCAGCTAGAGGAGCCTGTTCTATAATCGATACACCCCGATTTACCTCACCACTTCTTGCCAATCCAGCCTATATACCGCCATCTTCAGCAAACCCAGTTATGGAACAAAAGTAAGCGCAAGCACTCTACGTAAAAACGTTAGGTCAAGGTGTAGCCAATGAAGTGAGAAGAAATGGGCTACATTTTCTTAAACAAAAGAACACTCACGCAAGTTTCTATGAAATCTAAAAACCCAAGGAGGATTTAGCAGTAAATTAAGAGTAGAGAGCTTAATTGAATTAGGCCATGAAGCACGTACACACCGCCCATCACCCTCTTCAAGTATCCAAGCACTAGGCAACACAATGCAAGAAGAGATAAATCGTAACAAGGTAATAAGAATACTTGGTAAATACTTGGTAAATAAGAATACTTGGAAAATATACATTTCCTACTACTTCTCCACATGAGAAGTGCACTTTTTAAATTTTTACTGTCAATTTTATGTTTGATTGATTGTTCAGAATTGTATATATTTATGGGGTATAATTTAATATTTTAATATATGCATATACTGTAGCATGATTAAATCAAGCTAATTAGTATCTATCACCTCACTTACCTATTCTTTATTATGGGGAAATATTTGAAATTTATGCTCTTAGAAATATACTTATATCTTTGATTAATGTTAACCTTGGCCATCTGACTTTGCTCTCATAATGGGTAGATCTTGCTTCTTGAGTTTGGTCTTCACCAGGTTCCATGTTTTATGTAATGACATGTAGACACGCTTGTTATAATAGGGACTTGTATAATGTAACTCATCCTCTGTGATGGTTAATTTTCTGAATTTTTTTCCCTTTTTTTATTGGTACATTTTTGAAGTACATAATGATTATGTTCATCGTGGGGAGCTGGTACTTGTACATGACAAATCTTGATTCTTTTTTTATCCCTTTTTCCTCTCTGCCCTCCTCTTCTCCTCCCTCTATCTCTCGGACCCTATCATATATACTACACGTTTTTGGTACATAATGATCACATTCCTCATAGGGACTTGCTACACGTGCACAACACGTCACAATCCTACTCTTATTATGTGATGGTTAATTTTAGGTGCACTGAGGGGTGTGTGAACTTATAAAGCAAACTTTTCAGTATTTCCAGGGAAGATTGGCATATGGATCAGCAAACTGAGTGGGGAAGACAAATCCTGAATGTGAATTCTTTCATCTTTGGGCTCTACGATGTGCATCAGCGGCCCTGAGGGTTTAGGGGAGTCCCAGGCTTTTGACCTCAGACTGGAAGATGCATGATTGGTCTCCTACTTTGAGACTTTCAGTCTTTTATACTAAGCTACTACTGGATTCCCTAACTCTCCATCTTGTGATTGGCATCATGGAATTTTCAGACACTGTGATTGTGCCAGAAAATCTAATAAACTACTTCTTATAGAAACATATATTCTGTTAGTTCTGTTTCTCTAGAGAGGTCTGACTAATGCATCCTCATACTTCTGTAATCACCAAGAGAATTCCCACTCTCCCACAAAGTTACTTCTCTTTTAGTCTGGGATTTATAATGAACACACACAGAACAACTCTAAGCCCAACCTACAATAAATAGCCAGGTCTGTCCAGATCTGCATTATGAAATCACAACCACTCAGCCTGACCCAGCCTAGAACAATCAAGCACTAGGCACCCACTAATAGGTAAGTAAGAATAAATAACTTATTTTTAGATACCGAGTTTGGAGTCTTGTACAGCACTATCATAGTACTAACACTACCACCAGCAACAATGACACTGTCACTTTTACCAATACTTCTTTCATCATGAAACAGACTCCAAGTACATGATGACTTTGCCCATTTACAGACTCTATACTTGTCCTGGGAAGACAGGGGGCACCATGGTAGCACTACTGACTCTCCAGGATGTACCCAAGGAGAAAAGGTCGATGCTGAAGATCACCGTAAGGCAGCGGCAGTAAACCTATGGCATATGTCCTGCATTGGGCGTGCAGAGCCCTCTCTGTCTGCACATAAGCCAAGCCACCCTAGCATCGCTGCAGCAGCCAAGCATCAGATAACACCAAACAGAGGGGCAATGCACATACTCAAAAAGGAGTAGAGACACTAAGTGATGTCATCACATGCTGGGACTCATAACCCACAACTCATCTGAGATTTCACAGGGCTGGTCAGTATTCAGGTTTAATTGTAGTGCTGGCATTTTCTGATAAATAAGTGGGTTTTAGGTTGCAGTTTGGGCGCTTGATCTCTAAAAGATTCACCATCACTGCCCTAATGCTTTGTTTGTTTAGCTCAGACAGTTCTGAAGAACTTCCTTGAAACTAAACATTATGGTATCAATAAAATCCTCTCTCTGCTAAGGAAGAAAAAACATTCCCTATGTTTTCTTCTCAAAAGCTACTTGCAGAATAGCTACAACCAGTTTAGCAACAGCTTCTAGTAGTATTAAGCAGGCATTTATGAGGGCTCCTGGCTCTCAGCAGGGGTGATGATTGAATGCAAGCCCAAATAGGTCCTTCCAATCAGCACCAGTTTCTAAAGGGAATATAAAACCTTGCATATATATTTGCTGTCTTCTTCCTGAAAAATTTCTTACCAAAAAAGAGAAGAAAAGTAAAATAGCTTTTTGTTTGAATTTCCTAAAGCAGTCATTTGCTGAAGCAAGTATCATCAGCTCAAGTAAACATGCAAAATTCATTTATCTGATCTCTGACTGTTTTAAGAAATTGAAATCAGAGGCCTTGCAGCAAATTGTCTCAAAGCGATCATGGAAAGTGAAATGCAAATGATATAGACAGGAGTCTTCATGACAACTCAGTGAAGAAAACAATTGTTGGTGCTTTTAATGCTCTAGACTAGGGCTCTGTTATCTGCCATCTTGAGATAGAAATCACCCTAAATATTCAGGTAGATGCTGCAGGAAAGATTCAAGAAGGCTGGGATAGGAGTACTTGGAGGATATTAGGGCCTATTGGAGGACACTAGGTTCTAGGAAGTAACCAAAAAAATCACAGATTCAACCAAGATGATGTAACAAAAGTTTTCCTATCATCTCACTCTTTGCCTCATCTTTCTTTATTCAGGTTCCAAAACCATGTCAAAGTATGCCAATGAGACCAAACTGTATATCCAGGATTTGACTGGTATATGCTGGTTTCCCCTGAGCGTACCTCATAGATAATGATGACTGTTGTTGGCATCTTGCTATCCCTTTCTATCCTTTCATTTTCTTATCTCTCTGTGGGAGATCTCATCTACTCCGTCTTTGGTGACCATTAAAATCAAATTATAATTCCAACCTGTCTTCTCTATTAAGGAAAATCCATATGCCATGTAACTGAACTTGGCTATTACATAAGATTCAGACTCACCAAGACCCAAGAATACCTCATTACCAGGTAATATACCAGATATATTTCTTCTCCTGCCTTTCCCAAATCAGTTACAGGCATCAAACCAAACTGTGGATCCCAGAATCATTCTTTGCTCTTTAGTCTGCTCATCCTCAAAGTCAATAGAATGTCAAGAGTTGCAATTTTAACTCTGCGTATCTACATCTGCCATTCTTTCCAGTAAACAACTAGTTCATTTCATTCATTTGTTCAATATTTGCTGAGTTCTTATTCTAAGACAGGTTCTATTCTAAATGAACTGAGATACAGTTGTAAGTAAACCAAAAAAAAAAAATCTATCCTTGCAGAGCTACATTTAAGTATGAGAAGAAAGACAATAAAAATGTTTAAAATACTTATGAAAATTATATAGCATGCTAGAAGGTGATATATACAGTGGAAATAAAGAGAGTCACATAAGTAAATGGGCTGTTCTGGGGGAAGGTAGGTTGTGATGTTAAATATGGAGACAGAATAAGCCTTCCTTTAGAAGATGAGGTTAAAGGAAGGATGTAGAGGAGTTGAGGGAGTGATCCCAGCGAAAGTTTTGGAAAAACAGATGCAGGACCAGCTGGAGGAGAGGCGTAAATGAAAGCCAGAGTGGGCCAGACGTGTTTATGCAATAGGGAGAAGGCCATCAGGGAACGAGAGGGGTGAATAATGGAGAGAAAGGCAGAGTTAATGGGATTTTAAGACTGGCTCAATGAGGGTAGTTAAAAGAAAAATCAAGGGCAGCTTCCAAGGTTGTCCTGAGCAACTAATTGGGTGGAGCTGCCATCAAGTGAACCATGGAGGGTAGAAGTGGAGTTGTTGGATGGCTGGGAGGTCAAGCTCTGGGGTCATGGGAAGTGTGAGATACCTGCAGACACAGGAGGACAGGCAGCAAGTAGTCAGTTGGATGAAAAAGACTGGACTTCAGCAGAGATGATCAAACTGAAGATGCAGCCTAAACCCAGATCTACATCACCACTCCCCTGTTTTATTGCAGTAATCTCATGAATAGGCTCCCTGCTCCAATTCTGTTTTACAGTTGACCTCCATACTCCTACCAAAGACATATTCCTAAAAACCAGAATCAACTCCATTTCTAAACTGCATAAAACCCGTTGATTTTCTTTAGACTCCAAATCTAATCTCCTTCACAGTCTGGGACTCAGATCTGTATTTCAAACCCTCCCTTATGAGTGCCAACAATGCATTATGGAAATGATACCCCAGTTTCCTAAGTAAGTCACAGTCCCGAACATCAGCAGTTCTGTGATACCTCTAAGTGCTCGTTCATATTCTCTCATCCTGTAATATCATCCCCACCCTTATCTCCTGGAAAACCAGGTCATCCTTAAAGTCCTAATTCGCATGTCACCTCCTTGCTCCACCTTGCTTTACATCTCTCAGCAGAATTAACTGCCCTACCTCTTGTCTTGCCATTGCACTTTACATATTCCTCTAGTGGTGATAGAGCTTTCTATCCTTGACTGATCCACAGACCAGACAATACTTTTCTTCACTGCTCTGAGTCAGTGGTTAGCACAGTGTAGCAAAAAGTACATTGAATTGCAATGAACCGAAATAAACCCAGCTGCCTTCCTAGTGCACACATCATGTTGGCACAATCTGGGTGCCTGGGAGAGAGAATGAGGTGTGATTGTCTCCATCACAGGGCAAGCCAGAGGCTGTTAGTCAGGGTGGGGCTCCCTACAGGTGGATGACTGTCTCTGGAGAGCCCGCAGCCAGCAGGAGTTCCTCCTCTACTCCCTCCCTCTGCAATCCTAGCAAAAAAGACCAGTGGAGATAATGGGCTTGAGTTCTAACTGTAGGGGTTTTGTTTAGGCATAAAGAATGTCCTCATTAAAGCAAGAAATGAGATGGAACTTGCCAGAGAAACATTAAGGGAAATAGAAAAATGCTCTCTAAATTCGTCAGGTGCCTGGGACAGCAGCAGGCCCCTCAGCTCATCATACTGTTTCCCTCATACATTTACAAAGCATTCAGGGGGCCCAGTGCTGCAGTTTTATTAAGAAACACACATCCCAACCCTGCATCCCCACATGCTTCCCTTCTCTGCCAACTCTGTGATTGTCTAACATCTAGAGCAACCACCCTCCTGCTCCCAGGTCAGCCATGAATTCAAAGGTCTTTGAAAAGTTAGAATTTTGAAAATAAGCAAAACAAAACAAAATTCTTTCCCAGTTGAATGGAAGATGAAATGAGAGAAGCTTCTCCTTGTCTCATTTAAAGAAGAATTCTCACCTCCTCCTAGAGAAATAACCAGCCACAAAGTTATCTCTGTGCTCTTCTGGGGAACTTGGGGCCAATTCCTGATTATTATGTACATCAGAGGCTATGGAGAGGCTCTGAATCTTAAATGTGATAAATGAGGCTCTTTGGAAGAAAAGCAAAACAAGAGTAACTTGGGGTTGAGATTTCTTCCTCAGTAGGTTTTAGTTCTTATTTGCTTCTAAGGAAAAGAGTGATGGTTTGGAATGCTCAAGTCCGACTCTCACTGAAAAAAGTAAATTAAAAATCTGAGATTCAAATGGGGACATTTAAATCCCATGAGAACAAGGAATTCTTTTGCTTTCTTAACTATGATATCTCTAACCAATAGAGAAATGCCTGGTACTCCAAAACCTTTGTTTAATAAACATTGAACCAAAGGACTTAAATATTAGAGGCAAGTGGAAGGACAAGAAACAAATGTTATGGTCAGAGTAACAAATTGGTCATTATGTATTTTTTAATCAGATTAGACAAATTGTCCTTTTAAAGTATAAATGAGCACAATTATGATGTGTTCTTTGGAATCTAGTAGTTCAATACCCAATGTTGTGTATAAAGAAAAGCAAGGTGAATGGATTAATTCAGCCAAATATTTACCAAAGGTAGGCATCTTGGAAATAACCTAGTCTTTTTTACTCCTTTTCTTTATTGCCCCCTTGTTTTCTGCTTGTCTTCCCACTCTCCTCTCCTTCTCTCTCTCTCCTCTTCTCTTCCTCACCATGCGCCCTACACACACACACTGTTCACAGGGAACCATCACTAAATTTTATGGTTCCAACCTCTCTTCTTAGTGCTCTCATGTCTCTTCGGCAATAGTACCCCCACAGTCTGCTGCTTACAGTTCTTCACAGCCTCATCCTTTCCCACTCTCCAGCTCAAGTGAGCCTTCTAAATCACCCACCTAACCACAGCTCTTTCCTCCTTGCAAACCATCCTGGGCCTTCCTCCTTAAAGCACAATGTTTACATGTCTTGGTGGCATCTAAAACCCCATCATATTCCCCCTCCCACTAACCTGAGTACACATGCCTTTTGCGTGAATTAACACATACACCTCTCCCCATTGACTGCTTGGCAAACCCATACTCATTCCCCATGACCAAATGTCTTAAGGATTTAATATAACTAAAAAGATTAGAAAGCTGTCTCCAGACCAGTATACCATCCAGCATGCCTAGGAGTACAAAGTCATGCTATGTACTTTCCCAAAAATCTGAAAGAATTCCTGATTTTAAAGGACAAAAAAAACATATGCTTCTTATCTCTGTAAAGGAATAAATCCTACATTTCTATAGCTACCTGGCATATATGTAGCCAGCATATCTTAGTAACAGCTGCCTAAGCAGTGGCACTCTAGATGTCATTTCTGCTTGATCTATTTAGGCATCTTATTT
>RJWT010051110.1:0-10749 GCA_004365215.1 Cuniculus paca
TTATTTCCTTTAAATTAAAAAAATGGGCAATAGATCTCAATAGGCATTTATCAAAAGAAGACATACAAATGGCACAGATATAAGAACAAATGCTTGTCTTCACTAATCATCTGGAAATACAAACCAAAAGTACATTGAGGCATCACCCAATCCCAGTAAGAATGGCTACTATCATAAAGAGAAAAGATAACTAGTGTTGGTGAGGATATGGAGAAAAGGGAACTCTTACATTCTGTTGGTAGGAATGTGAATTAGTATAACCATTATAGAAAACAGTATGAATGTTCCTCAAATAATGAAAAAGAGAACTATCATATGGCCCAGCAATCCTACTCCTAGGTATGTATCTGTCTTAGTCACTTTCTCATCACTGGGACACAATACCTGACATCCACAACTTAAAGAAGAAAAGGTTTATTTTTCACCCACAGTTTCTAGACATTTCAGTCCATAGTTGGCTGGCTCCAAGGCAGGGCAGAGGAACATGGCAGAGGGACATGGCAGAGGAAGCTTGCCATGGCATGGTAGTCAGGAAGTGGAAACAGAACAAGGAAGGAGGGGGATAAACACTTCTAGGACATGTTCCCAGTGACCAACCTCCTGTAACCAGGCTTTATCTCCAACATCACATTTAACTACAAACTCATCAGTGAACTAATTTGATGAGTATCACACTCCCATGATCCAATCTGCACTTCCATGTTTATGAGGCACTATTCACAATAACCAATAAATGCAAAGAATGTAAATATCCATCAACTGATGAACGGATTTAAAATGTGATAAATGTACACAATGAAATATACTATCCAGTCATAAAAGAGAATGAAATCCTGTCATTTGCAGCAACATGGATAGAACTAGAGATTTTTAGGTTAAGTGAAACAAGTCAACCAAAGAGAGACAAACATAACATAATTATACGTGTATATGGAACTAATAAAATGGATCTCATAGAAGTTGACAGTACAATGGTGGTTACCAGAGTTTGGGGAGAGAAAGGAGGAGAGTCCCATGGGAAAGGTTGATATATGGGTACTAAATTACAGTTAGGTAGGAGTAAGAGCTCTGGTATATTATTGCACAGTAGGGAGGCTATAGACAACAACTATATGTTGTACATTTCAAAAGGCTATAAGAAATAATTTTGAGTATTTCCCCCCAAAAGAATGATAAGTGCTTGAAGAGATAGATATGTTTAAACTGATTCCACAATGTATGCAAGTGTTGAGACATCAGATGATACTCCATTCATATGTACATTTTTATGTTTTTATATATCAGTTAAAAATAAATTTAAGAAATAAAATGCACAAAAAGAACTTGGACTCTCCCTCCCCACAAAATTGCTCCACAGTCAAAAGAACTTGATTATTTCCCCCCTGCTGCTATAAATACAATGTGGTAAATGTGAAACATTCAAATATTACAGAAAAGTATAAACAAGAAAGTGAAATAAAAGTCACATATGATGGAGATGGAAAGCTAGAGAAATGAAGGCTAAAGGGAGCAGATTTCTTTTTAGGATGAAGAAAATATTCTTGGTGTGGGAATCTAGATTATTGGTGGAGCATTTGCCTAGCATGTGTGACACCCTGAGTTCTATACCTAGCACTGAAAAAAATTTTAAAAAAGAAAGAGAGACAAGAAATGTCTTCCAACTGATAGTGGTGATCATTCACTACTCTGAATATATTAAAAGCGATTGCATTATACACTTAAAAAGGGGTAAACTGTATGATATAGTTGTTTTCTTAACAAATCACCTAACATCTGAAAGCAATATAAACGTTTTGACCTCTTCCCTTTTATAGACCGTTCTTTCAATAAATTTATACACATACAAGAGGTGATTGAAAAATATGGTGAATGTTTAAATATTAAAGTGAAAGATACATAGCCATTAATGCCACTCTGGAAGTTCTCTTTTGTGAGTGTCTTTACAAGGTGTGATAAATATCCAGTGAATGCTGCTGCCCAGTGCCATCCAGTGGGAAAGCAGGCTCCTAAAAATATTACCGTGTGTCTACATCTGTCTTATTCACTGAATCTGCACCATGTGACTTCTGGTTCTTCCTCAAAATCAAAATGACCATGAAAGGTAAATATTTTTAATCGATTCAGGATATCAAAGCAGCCATGACAGCGCAACTAAAGATGCTCAGAAAAAAGGACTTCCAGAACAGCTTCAGAAAGTGGGATAAGAATGTTTGAAGTAAGGGGGAATATTTTGGGGAGGACTAATGGCAATATATCTTTTTCCTCTTTTTTGGGTACATTTTAGATATACATAGTGATAATATTCATCATAGGATATTTGTACCTGTACATGGCATATCTTGCTTCTTCTTTTCTTCTCATTCCCTTTCCCTTCTTCAGCCCCTCTTCACCTCTTTATTTAGTATATCTTTCACTGTAATAAAAAGTTTTAAAAATCTTAACATTCACCATATTTTTCAATCACACTTCATATTGTTTTTATAATGAAAAATGGTTAATTTTATGTTATGTGAATTTCATTTCAACAAAAAAATTCAAAATGAAATGTTTGAATTTGATTTGTGGTCTCTGTATAGGTCATAGGAATGAAAGTTTCTGTTTAGTATCTTACTGCTAGTGAAGGAGGAAACCGCGCGGGATCCCCAACAGAACCGACGAGACACGGGGTTTGGGAACAAAGAGTAGTTTATTCTGCCAGCATCTCTGCAAGGGACTAATGTCTCCTTGAGAACCCAGAACAAAGCTTTGTTTCCACTTTTATATTGTTTCTTTTCTACAGGGCAATTTTTGGTTGGAAATCAGCACGAAGCGAGATTACAGAAGCAAAGCAATGATTAAGAGGGTAAACATAGCTAGGATCCGAACCATGAGTTCCCTCAGGGAGCTTGGCAGTACAGATAACCCACAGTTGCCCAGTTTCACTCCAGGAGGCAGTTTCCTCTCTCACTAGTTAACTCCTAGCAAACATGTAAGGAAAATGGCCATAAATAAGCTCATCAGTTATTTGATCTGGAAATTATTTTTGAGTAACTCTCTTTATTCTAACATTTAAATACATGGAACTGCAACTAGGGGAACTTTATGAATATTTAGAATTTTCATGAATTGCTCTGAGATTCATGAGGTAGTTTTGTAGGCTCAGACCTCTGGAGGTTCTTTTAAAAAATGATTTGTGTATTTTTGTTACAAAGTCGTATTTTTAAAAGTTGGAGTGCTTTGCAGAAAATGATTTGTTTGAAACACATTAAAAGTCATCTGAGTATTTACAGAAGATATCTATAAGAATGTATCACTTACTTGGCATGGTGGCACACAACTGTAATCCCAGCACTTGAGAGACTGAGGCAGAAGAATCTCTGTGTTTTCAAAAAGCCAAAAATAAAATAAAAGAAAGAAAAGAAAAGAGAAAAAGAACGTATCACTTGTATTGGTGAAAACTACCCTAGACCCCTTCACTAATACAATGGATAAATTAATGCAATGGGTTAATATACTGCAACAAGACTGGATGCACTGCTATTACCACAGTGAAAAGGATGCATCACATGAGCAATGCTGAGTGATAAAAGTCAGACACGAAAGAGTCTATACTGGATGGTTGCATTAGAGTTCAAAAGTAAGGAAAGTTAGAAGTTAGGCTAATGGTTACCTTTGCAGGGACTACTTACTGAAATGGGTCACAAGGGGACTTCTGCACTACTGCATTTTTAATCTAGATGTTAATTACATAAATGTATTGAGATGTTGGAAATTTATCAAGCTGTACACCTGATTTGTCCTTTTCTGTATCTATGTTATACTTCAATTAAAATTTCCAAAAATAAGCAAGCAAGCAGTTTCCTAAAACTCATATATTGCTTCAGCTAGCTATCACATGTCTCTCTCTTCCTCCTTAATCATAGCCGACTTCTTGAGTTTTCTATACTCACTGCCTCTATTTCTTCACTTTCCACTCATTCCTCAACCCACCCAATATGGCTTTCTGTCGCCCAAAGTGCCCAAAACAGCTCTTGCAAAGATCACCAAATTGCCTCTTAATGTTAGGTCCAAAGAAAAATTTTTTCTTCAACTTGCTTGACTTCCCAACAATATTTAATATTGCTAACCACTTCCTCTTTGGTTGAAACATTCTCTTCCCATGGATTTTGAGACACAGTATTACCACTTCTTTGATTACTCCATCTCTGTCTCTTTATCTTCCTCTATTCAGCTATTAAATGCTGACCATGTCATGAAGTCTAAGCCTTAAATTTTCTCTTCTCACTTGATATTCCCTCCTTAAATGAGCTCATTCATTTTTCATAGCTTTCAACACAGTTTCTATCCCAATTCACAAATTAACAGAAATATCCCAGTCTTCCCTAAGTCCCACACTTATATATTTAATTACTTAATTTACATCTCCAATTGGATGTTTTATAGACATCTCAAATTTCATTTATTCATAACGAAAATCTTGATTTCTCCCTGCCCCAGGCCTATTCATTATCTATGTCAATTAGCTGCACCAGCATTCATCTATTTGCTTACACCAGGGATTTTTTATTTAAATTCCCTAGTTGCTCACATCCCAAGTTTGGGCATCCTACAATTTTCAATTGTCAATTCTAGCCTGGAAAGAATGTGGAAAGAAGGGCTGGGGATTTAGCTCAGTGGCGTAAGTGACTGCCTGGCAAGTGTGAGGTCGTGAGTTTGATCCCCGGTGCTGAAAAAAAAAAAAAGAATGTGGAAAGATAGGTGTAAGAATTCACAGTAACTTGTTCTGAAGTGTTCTCCTGAGGTTTGACCAGATAAGTAAGTAAATGCAGTGAATATTGTAGTACCCCACTCAGGTCCCATTCAGCTGCTGGAAGTGATGGCTACTGATGATTCACAGCTGTGCCTCTCTTAGCCAAAGGTGGCCTTGCCCACAGTTAGGCCCTCTCAGGAGGTGTAGGGGTGGTGAGCAGCATACATCCAATGAGAGTTCAAGGCTCATACTCCTTGCCTCAACTTTAAACAAATCTAAAACTTCACCCCTGCACCAAATCTCCCTGTAAGAACAGCTGAAAAATTTTAGCTCATTTTTTCCCTCCCCAAGTCTTGCTTCCTTCACAGATATTAATTCCAAGTATACTCACTAACTCTCCTGTATGCAAATCTCCATATCAGAGTCGGCTTCCAGGAAACCTAAGATAAATTAAAAATGTGTTTACCTAGAAGAGCAAAGAGAAAGGGGACAACTTTTCAATTTAACACAAAGGCACATATACTAATATGTGGATGAAGTTGAGAAAGACAGAACAATTTTTCTCACAAGAAGGCCAAGATGGTTATATGGTATTTCAGGGAATGAATTGGAAAGACTATTCTTTCAAAGGTATATCTAAGGAAGATTTTATCTGGGTTCATGATCAGAGCCCTGAAGAGCTGAGACCCTTTTATGAATCTCATCTAGATTGCCATTCACTTCTTTTTCCTCATGAAAATAAATTCTTGGCCCAGTAAGCCCAGAAAAATAGGACTTTGCTCATAGCCATAGTGTAAAGCAGAAAAAAATTGTGTATACCTTTCTGTGTACGCCTAAACAAGGTCACAAACTCACAAATGCATTGCTTACCACAGGCTAATAGCTACAAAACCTATTTATATACCACTATGAGGATGTTTAAAATTTTGAAACAATCACCAGAAGTGAAGATAATACTTTAATCTCAAAGAATTAAAGATTTGCATACATGTTTTCTGCACAAAGTTTTAAAGTTTTAGATCTTATATTTAGGACTTGGGTTAATTTGGAATTAACATTTATATATGGTGTAAGGTAGTTTCAAATTCATTCTTTTTCATATGACTATCTGTGGTTCCACTACCATTTATTGAATGAAAATTATTTCTTTTGCCAACATCAGATTCATTTTTAAATCTTTATCAAGTTATTATAAACACAGAATAACAAACCAAAAATCATATAAAACAATTATACTAAATCAAGGTACATTTTCAGATTAATTGGCTGTACTGGATTTCATTAACTTTTAAAAAGAGAATTCTTAAAACTTTGAAATGTCTCGGCATTCTTGTCAAAAATCAATTGACCATAAATGTCAAATTTGACATTTATTTCTTTCATTGAAAACCATTTGTTTTGTATTTTCTTAAGAAAAATGAGTATATGTTTATTGCAAAAATACATGTAAGCAAAAAACAGAGATCATGTATTGTTCCTCCCATGTCAATGTCAACATTTTAAAAATATCCTTCCAAACTATTTTCTGAAGTATAATGTCATACTATAGTGCTAATTTGTATCTTCCTTTTTAAAAGCTTCACAGTGTCACAGGTATATTTTCATGTCAATAAATGCATGTGTTCATCAAATCATTGGTTTTATTGATGTTATGACCATTCATAGTATGAGTGTTGTGGTTTACATCTAAAATGTCCTCTGAAAGTCTCATGTATTCAGAGGTGGGATTTTTGGAAGGTGATTAGATCATAGGGGCACTACATATCAGTGGATTAATCCACTGATGAATTCATAGCTCAATGTGTTGTTAGAAGGTAGGGCCTGGTCAGAACAGGTAGGTCACTGGGGATTTGACTTGAAAAGGAATATTCTTGTCCACTGATCTTTCCTTCTTTCTGTTTTGTGGCTGCCACAAGTTAAGCAGCTTTCTTCTGCTAGTTCTGTCCACCATTCTAGTTCTTCCTTGGAACCAGTCATGGACTGAATTCTCTAAAACCGAGAGCCAAATAAATTTTCCTCCTTTAAACTACAGGCTTCAGTTATTTTGCTCCAGTGATGAGAAAGTTACTAATACAGATGTAATTTAATTTCTCTACCTTTTCTCCTATTATACATTAGATACTTTCCAACATTTTTGTGCCATAGCTGTCATGAATACTCTTATGCATCTATATTTAGCGCACCTGTCTGGTTATTTCAAGGTAGCAAATTGTCAACCCACTGGCTGGTTTCTGCTCACAGATGTATTTAGTTTGCATAGCACATGTTTTTAAAAAAGATATTTTTAATTTGGAGGGTTCGTTAGAATACATTTCTAGGAACAGAATTGCAGGGTCTCATGGCCTTTAGTTTCGATTTGGCAGAATTCTGCTATGTGCTTGTCCTGGAATGATCATTGGACTATTTCCCTGGGCTATTGCCACATAGAGTGGGTGGAAGACACAGGGGATCCTGGAAGGCAAGTGTAAGCATTGTTCTCTGAGGTTACTGATGACCTGACCAAAAAAGGTCTCCTTGGGGATGTAGCATATCAAATTAGAAGGACTAATGGATTAATGAGCACCAAAAATCTGTATGTAGTTTTAACTCTACTGTTGAAAAGCTCTGTGGCTTTGAGCTAGTTATCTAATTCCTCTATATCTTGTTTCTTACAGGGTTATTAGAAAAATAAAATAAGGTACTGTATGAAACACTTTTGGCAAAAAAACTCCTATTTTTCTAAATTGCCAAATGTGTTCATACAGGGTCAAACAGACCTAAGCTTAGAGTTTGAAGCATTGTTTGCTCCTAGAACCTTGCTTTTTAGAGGTGCTACTTTCCATAGGATAGACATGATTCTAGGTTGCTAGGATCTGGTCTGGTGTACTTGAGTTCCACAATTATTCATGGATGATTTCACATGCCAGACACCGTGGACACAAGGATGACTATAATTAGTCCCTGCCTTTGCAGTGCTTTACAGTTCACTAGAAAAACACAAACATGTATTGAGATAATCAGAAAACAGAGGGATAAGAGATGTAATAAAAGAGACAGTCAAGACTGAAACAATCAAGGCCTGAAAGATGTGCATGGGGTTGGGGGTGCTTTGGAGGCAGGGTTGAGGAGGAGAAAGGGCCAGGTGTGTGTATGTGTATAAGAGCACACGTGGGCGCATGGTAGTCTATGCCAGTGCAGTTAATCTGGGGCTAGACTTTATCTTAGAATCTGTGCTCATTTCTATGCATTTACATTTTCTTTTTTTAGTTTTGTGTTTCTTTTTATTTTTTAGTCAAGTTCTTTTTGAAAAATGCTAATCTGCTGTTAGCTGTACTAACAGGAAAAGGGATTTGTCTACACCCATGCCAGGAGACTTGGAGAATCCAGAGTGTTTTTGAAGCCAATAGTGCTGATAAAAGTAAAGAGCCTATTTGGAAACCAAGGAAGAACTTGGAGACACTCCTTCCTCCCTGCTGCCTGCTTTGTTTCATGTTCTTCCCAGATCATTTCCAAATCCATCACCTTTCAACCCTACAACAGCAACAACTATTGACTTTAGAAAAGGCCAGGTAAACATCTTCTTGCCCTTTTTCCTAACCTGACTCCTTCCCCCAGTTTGGGTCACCTGAACATTTCTACTCCAAATGAGAACCAAATGCAATGTTTATTGAAATTAGAGGAAATAAAGGATATAGTTCTACTCTTAATGCTTATTAAATTTGGACTTAATCTTCTTCATCACAATTAAGCCTTTAAACCAGCCAATATACTTAAATGAGGTGAAATGAAAAGACTTACTGTAAGCGATGACAGGAGGCTCTTCGGGAAATTAAAATCACCAAAGATTTCCAAACTGAGAGCTACTGAGCCAGGAATGAGAAAGAGATAAAATAATTTTTAAAGCTTAATAAACAGGATGCTAATTAGCCTTGAGACTAAAAAGCAAAGAGGTGTCATGTTGTCAGCAGGAAGATAGGTTAACTGGGACCAGGAATTAATAAACACTGTGTTGTTTCCAGATCCTACTTTGACTCAGTTTAATCTGGCTGGGTGTACCTTTCCATTCTCTGTTTACTATCCTGTGACATGAAAAGAAACACATAGTTATGAGGAAATGCCTGCCTGCTTGTGTAAAGGTTTATAAAGGTCTTTTCTCATTTTCCAAGTCTGCAGTACTTCTCTGACACCTTTAGGACTGTAACTTGAGTGATGTCCTTTCCTAGGGACCACAGACTGAAACTATGCCATCTCAGGAAGGATGAAGCTAATGTTACAACCCAATGTAGACTTGGGCTGGAAAAATGACCTTTGTACTTCCTCAAGTACCTGATTTTCTGTTACCTTTTGGGACTGAGGCCCTCCCTTCCCCCAGCTCTCGCCCAGGGCCAAAAGCAGCCCTAAGATGTGAGGACATCTCTCAACATGGAAGGGTTTCCAGAGCGCAATTTCCAAGAACCAGAAGTTTGATTTATTGGCACTATCTGTGGCAAGACAAATGGCCCCTTCTGGTTGTGCTGGTCAGATGCACAGAAGGGAAGGAAGGAAAAAAAAATGGAGGAAGTCAGATTAGTAAATCAATAAATATCCAAGTGACATGTAATGAATGAACAAATAAAAATTCCTCATAGAAAAGTGACAGGGGTCCTGAGATAATGATGTTGAAGCAGAAGGGGTGACTGATTTTTTTTTTTTAGCCCAAGGATAATCTCTTAAAGTCTGGGTACAAGCAATACAGCATAACTCTATGGTTGCCATGACAACTGGAATCCCTTTCCTCTGATGTCAGGCTGCTCTTCCTTTCCATTGTAATCCAGAATGCCAGTTTTCTTTCTTCAGTAATTCTGTGCCTCTTTTTGGTTTTGTTTTTTGTTTTTTTGACATAAGGTGTCTTAATTACTTTTTCTCATTGCTGATACAAAATACCCAACACCTAAAGTTAAAGGAGGAAATGTTTATTTGGCTCACAGTTTGCAGAGGTTTTAGTACATAGTTGACTGGTGCCAAGGCAGGGTGGCATGGTAGAGGAGCATCATAGAGGAGAAACACTTCATGCAGGCAAAAGACAGCAAAAGCAAGCAAGAGACCTTAGAAGCTTCGTATCCCAGCTTGGAGTACTAGGATTACAATGTGCCTGGTTTTAGGAGCTCATCATTGATAGGCTCATCTAATAATTTTCTGACTCTCAGGACTATTTGTTCTAGAACATAAGGTCATATTCATTTTGGATACAAGGGAATCTGACATGTAGGAGACAAGACCAGGGCAGACAGATTGTTTCAGTCAGGCATGCGATCTGTTTCAGCTGACATCTGGGCCAGACTCCGAGCATTCTAAGGTCCACACCTGTCCTCCCTCCACCTTGCACTGGTGCCAGACTTGCCTTTAGGAGACCACAGGATTAGAACTTGCTTTGAAGAACAAACTGTAAACTATTGTAGAATTTGAAAATTTTCTGCTAAAAATCTCTTTCCCAGTTGGCCTGCCTGAAACTCTCATTATTAGAATCACTTTTACAGATGAAAGCTCTAAATATAGCTGCCAAGAGAAGCCACTTCCCATGTAAGCTAATAATAACTAATTTGGAGTGTGGTGTCTCATGTCTGTAATCCCAGGACTTGGGAGGCTGAGGCAAGAGGATCACCACATGTTTGAGACCAGCCTGGGCTAGTGAATTCATGGCCACCCTGCCTCAAAAAAACCCCAAAATAATAATAATAATAATAATAGGCTTGTAACACTCTAGAGTAAGTTAGAAAGGAAAAATAGAGCTCTCGAGGGCTCAGGACATGGGGTAGAACCAGTTTTCCTGCAGAAAGGGAAAGAAGTATGTTTATAATGCTGACAACTCCTTCGTACTCACTATCCTTTTACAATCCTCTTCTCATTCTAACTCTTTAAACCTGGAAGGCATTCATTAATTCATTTATTTTTGGTTTTTTGGAGGCAGGGTCTCACTGTGTAGTTCAGGCTGTCCTTGATGACCTTGAGCTCATGGCTATCCTATCTCAGCCTTCTGAGTGCTGGGATTACAGGTGTGTGCC
>RJWT010051111.1:0-10749 GCA_004365215.1 Cuniculus paca
TTTTTTTTTCACTTTGAGACAGAGGTTAACTAAGTTGCTTTAGAATGTACTTGAACTTCTCATCCCTCTGCCTTAGAATTGGAGAGTGCCAGTATCACAGGTAGAGTCTTATTTTGAATGACTTGCTGTATATAATTAATCTTTCCACTTTTCTCCAAACCTATTTGTGTAAGGTTTCTGTTATTCATAGTTCCAGCAAGCATATGAATGCACATTCCCGAACTGTATCTTTACCTCTAAATTTGATTTACTTAATAAAATAATTCTTTGATGCCTTTATGTCTTAAAATATATATATTAGATTCCAATGTTTTTAGTCTGCTTAGCTTGCTTGCAGATTCATTGTTATTTCCCTTACAGCTTTTAAAATATGTTGTGCATCAATAGGGTAAAACCTAAAATAAAAACAAAAAAGAGAGAGAGTATCTATCTACTGCTTTCAACCTTGAAACCTTGATTATCAAAATTGTAAATGATCCTTGCCTTTCAGTATAACCAATCTGGATTTCTTTAATTAGTCTTTGACTGTGATTACTACATATATTTCAAAGTAATTGAGCAGAGTTTTACAGAGTCTTATAATTCAGACTTTTATTATGTCAGACATCTGCTTTTTCTAATTATTTCACCTTAATTGTTAAAAAAGTCCACTTTTTTCTAAAAAGCATACATCTCCTAGGCACTTTTACTATTTCAGCATGACCATCAAAAGTTCATTTTATGACTTTTGTTTCTAAAAGTCTCTGCTGAAATAAGAAAGGACTATTTATGAATGATGTATTTAATAAATCATGAAACAGTTAAGAACACAAGAGGAAAAGTAAATGTTTAATATCATGCTGTGAAACATGTTTGGGTAGCATGAGCCCTTCCATTTATTACCAGGCCAGAAGTATGAACTGAGTGTCTTTTAGCACAGTCTGTTTTCCAAATCATTTTAAAATATGCAGCAATAAAGAAACTTTATTCTAATATGTAAGTGTTCACCCTAAAGTTTGAAGTAAAACTGATGAATACGTTAAAGACCCAATGGAGAGATACTCTAGGGCAGTTCTAAAGATTGTGGAATATGGTAGGGTAGATGGACGAATTTGAAGTGAATATTAATTGAGATGGTAGAGAGAACTAAGGCAGAAGGAAAGGAATTGCCTAGCATAGAAGTGAGTTAAAATCCCCAGGTTTATTTGTCCATGTGGGGAGACCTTGACTATCTCAAGAGATTCAGGGTTTACCTTCCCTAATTAAGGCTGTGAAGCATAAGATGAACCTTTGATTTAATTCAGGTATAAAGATTAACTATAGTATTTCTTCCAAAGAAGTGATAACTTGCTTAAGTTTCATAAATAATAAAAGAATCCTTTTTTAAACAGTGTAGTTAGGTATAAGCAACATTAGTCAAATTTAGGCTATGTCAAACAACTGGATATGTCAGATAATCCAATATGAACTTTAATTTTAGGTCTTAAACTGACCAAAATAAAATCTTACCATTACGAATTGTGTTTTAAATTTTAGGCAGCCATTTTACCTTGTTAGTCTTTTGTTTATGTAAAAGAAGACCTAAATGCTTATATTACCTCTTAAAGAATGAAATGCTTCTTTCAAATATTTTTGAATGAGTTATTTTACTTCTTTTCTTTTGCTAAGAAGTGTCTACAAAACACATTCAGATCTTCAGAGTAAATATGACTCAACATGTATTTGTGGGGACATACATTATCCATACTCAGACAAGTGATTTT
This sequence comes from Cuniculus paca, assembly GCA_004365215.1. Taxonomy (NCBI): domain Eukaryota; kingdom Metazoa; phylum Chordata; class Mammalia; order Rodentia; family Cuniculidae; genus Cuniculus; species Cuniculus paca. The sequence goes on from RJWT010051111.1 coordinate 1,743, forward strand.
AAAAGATAAGTTGGAGATAAATAAAGAGCACAGATGTTATCACTGCTTTAAGAAAACAGGTTTTTAATCTTAGCATTTATAGAAAATTGACCACAAGTGCTCTCAGGCAAGAATTTTACCCCCAAGTTATTTTGTGTCCTACTCAAACACTGATCAAAATTAATCTGTATTATGTTGTCTGGAAAGTTATGCTGAGTTAGTCCTTTGAAATGAAAGTTAAAGAGTTCAAAAGAGAAAACAATGAAATAGAGTGTGTGTATGCCTGCCAAAAGCAGAGAAGTCATAATATATAATGTAAAATCTGATACATTGTCAGTTTTATCATATTTGGAATACTTGTAATTTCCTTACATAGCTTATTTTAACAAAAAGCTGAGCTTTTATCTCTTGGTTTCATACATTGAAGCAATCTGGTTTTATGATCAAGGGAAAAATCTTATGAAAAACAAATTTAGGATAAGCATAGTTAATTTTATCATAGTAAGTGAAGATTTGTTTTGATTCTGATTCAATTATCATTATCTATCTGTCAAATTTCTCCCTTCTTGAAACTGTCTTTTTCAAAATCAAGAGCTTTAAATTTGCATTCCTGAGAAGAATCTCTGACCTTTCTAAACTTCTACTGCCTTGCACTATTGTATCTATGTTTCACCTTTATATTTAACATTTTTAAATTTCTCTTATCTTCTTTAAATTTTTATAGCTCAATTATTTTTACTTTTTGTATATTTACCACCTTCCATTTGTAATGCATTTTCCACTCTACTGTAAGATTAATCTTTCTTATGAAAACTGTGTTTATTCTTTACGTTCTGTGCAAAACCTCTGACAATCTTCCCACTCAATGGAACAAGTTCCAAATTTTTAGTAATGGCTACAGTGTTTGCCAGTCTTGTCCTATAGTAAGCTATTTAGAATTCGTTCTGACCAATGAAACTGTTCTCTTTTAAAAAAGTAAGACATCATATAAAGACTATCTTTCTGGGAAAGACACAGATCATGGTGTCATCTTTCTCTTCTCCAAAACACTTTTATGATTTACACTTACTTATAATAAGTGTCACAGACTATCATAAACAATGTAACTCATAGAAGTAGAGAGTAGAATAGTGATAATCAGAAATTAGGAAGACAAAAAGGAGAGAAAGAGAAAGATTGGATAACAAATACCTCAAAAGACTTAGAAAAGAAGAATACATTCTAGTATTTTATAACACAGTATGTTAAATATATTTTACCAACACATTGCATATTTTGAAACAGTTTAAGAAGATTTTTAGTATTCTCAAAACAAAGAACTGATAAATGTTAAAGGAAGTGGAAATGCTAGTTATTTTGTTTTGATCATTACATCTTTTATGCATATATCAAATAATTACACTATACTTCACAACTATGTACAGCATATTTGTGCCAATCATAAATTTTAAAAGTAATACTTGAAATTATTTTCTATTCCTTATTAAAATGAGGCACAAATGAATGTTGCCTTTGTCATCTTTGTAACTCCTTAATACTTATAATATTAACACAACATATTAATATTATGTGATTAATATTAATATTACTATATTTTAATAATCTTGGGAGTGACTCAAGAGTATTATAAAAAAAGTTTTTCTAATAACAAGAATAGTTTTTCCAAAGTGATTCAAGGGAAAACATCTCACTTTAAATATTGAATGGTACTTTTCAGAATGCATGAAATTATATCATAATTAGCATCTTTATATTATAAAACAGTCATTCCTTGGGAGCTATCATTTAACACATTTCTCATAGATATAAAAGTAAATGCTATTTTTTAATATTATGATGAACTATTTGAGCGTTTTCTAACTTACTTGTTTTAATTCGAAAGCATCCCTAGTCTGAAGTGTTAGTTTTGTCTGTTTCTGATTTGTTTGGCTTTTTCTTTTGCTCTAACTTGCCTGAATTTCTCAAGATCAAGTGACTGGAACACACATAAGGAATAAATAGGATGCTGAAGTTTATGCTTTTTAGTTTGATGACAACTTTGCAGAGGAAATGAGGATACATATACTGTTTACTGGTGGCTTTCAAATACTGTTTGCATAGTTTTTGTTGCATAAAATGTTCAATAATGCTCACTGATCAAACAGAGACACATACAAGTAGCTGAATGAATAAAAAACTAAAACCGCATAAATGTCTGAAAAATTTCAAAGAATGATTAGTGGTTTTACTTTTTTTAGAGGCTTATCTGTCACTGCCCATTTTGGCAATGGTAGCGTATCATAATAGTTTCAACTTGGAATAAACGTCATATTGAACCTATTTTTAAAATGGCATTTTGCCTCATGCAGATAAAAAGAAAAATGACTTTATTATGAATACAATCTCCTCAGATTAAAATTAATTTCATGTATCTTAATGTCAAAATGACATGTAGTACATAGAATTATAAAGGGATTTATTTTGTAAATTTAAGCATATTTTTATCTATCTCTCTACAATCTGATATTCTAATTTTATCTTTTCCAAAATAGCTATTATTATTTCTAAAACATGGCATACATTCCTAGATCTATTTACAACATGCAAGTTGGCTTCCCATTTAAGTACCACTTCTTTTTTTTTGAACAGTTCATGTCGTAGCTGTACCCCACTCTGAAATATGACCCAATTACAATGTATACTGCTTCCTGAAATTTTTCTTTTTGTCATAGCTGACAAAATAGTTGTATCCATAAGGTCGAAGGTGGCCAATCTATAGATAAATATCATTCCAGAGATTGGCTTAGCCAAGTAGATCAATTCAAGTAAATTTCTTATGTTAGTTACTAGACGAGGAATCTTACCATCTCTTTCACAGAATATTATTCTTTGCTTGCTCACTACATACAACTTAATTGGTGTAAAATCACAAAGAATTTCTTGCTCATGGTACATATCCATTGCAGTCTACTACAGCTTTGTTCTCTGTGCCTTGAGTTCAAGAGTTGATTTCAGAGAATGTTCTCTTTGAGCATTACCAATCTTTGGGCAGAAAAGAAAATGTTGAACAACCTGACTTAAACCCACAGCTGCTTGAATGCAGTGCACACCATTTCTGTTCCTATTGTACTGGAGAAGTTAATGACACAATTTAGGTGCAAATGAGAGTGGACATGAGCTCTTCTCCCACAGAGAGGCCCATGCAAGGGACATGGAAGGTGGTGACACTGAAGATTTAGGAAAATATTGCTATCAACCACCATGTCTCCCGGAGAAATAGAACTAAAGTGAGTTGACAGCAGAGAAGCCTTACAAGCAGAAATAGAAAATAGAAAGGTAGAGTCACTTAAGGAGGAAAAAAGGTGTGCCTGGGGCACTGAGTTGCCACATTTGGAGTCAGGGAGGCTTGGATTTTCTTTTGCTATAGATTTACAGGAAAACTGGTTGTGCTTTGGCTGAAGTTAGGTTGCTCAAACTGTGTCCTAGAGATTGTTGTTCCTTTCTTATTAAAAAGAAGCTTTCAGTAGATGCATCTTTCCCACATGAATAAGGCTATGTAACAAGAAAATGTTAGGTTTTGCTGATTTTTCCTTTTGTTTTTAAATACAATTTTTCAATTAATTTGTAATTTATATGAACATTTAAAAAAATCTTAGACTAAATGTATAATTTCAAGATTTTAATTGAAGACAATCCAAACTAGGTTATCCAATTTTTGTTTTGATTTGGTTTTCTTTTTGTTTGTTTTGATTTGGCAGTGCTGGAGATCAGAAATTAACAAGTTTAATGACAGAAAACAAAGAAAAAATAACTACTGAAGTCTTACATTTTGCCAAAGTAATCAAAAGACATTTGAACTTGAAACCAAGTGATCCTCAAATTTGCAAATGTGTTATACGGATAATTTTAATATAAGCTAAAAGTAAAATATTTTTATGTGGTGGGTGCAGTTGAATTTTTAAATTACAAATATATTTTATGTATATGAAAATTATAATAATCCAAATAAATCAATAAAGCTACAAATAATTGTTTCTATTACATTATTGCTACTTTCCTTTTCATAGCCCATTGACTTCAGAACAAAATTTCAACTTCTGCTTTAATTTTCTACTTTCTGTGTCATTTCCAAAGTTGTACTATTTGTAATGTAGTATTAGCATTGATTAATTTTCATTAAGCAGGATTTTGCTAAAGTATGCCTATAAAAAGAAAAATTACAAATGTTGAATAATACTCAGAAACTGACTTGAAATATTAACAAGAAAGTTTGTGTTTTCTTAAATAATGTAGCACATTTTTAGCATGCCACTTTATGTATTCAGAGACATATGATTATAAAATTATCTAAAATAAAGTAGTGTCGGATGATTCAATATAATCACAATGAAATAATCTAATTTTTCCCTAAATTAGAGTAGAATTCCTTAAAGAGAAGTGGCAATGATGACAAAGTGGTCAAAATTTACTAAGTGTATTGTTTCATAGTGGTTTCATTTATAAGATACAATGTCAGATTTAATTTTACCCCTTGTATTCATTTTTACTTCATTCAGTTAACAAATATCTCCATGATTTAGCATTATCCTAGGCATATCAGGCATGCAAGTGAATAATGTCTCTGTGTTAAAGATATGCATAGTCCCCTGGGAAATCATTTCTGACACTCATTTGTCAGAGAAAACTATATCATAATAGCATGTGATGATAGTTTAATATACAAAATACTGTTGTGGTACACACTGCTTTCAACAACCACAGTTTTTTCTGTCTCTGGCCTGGCTTACTACATAGAACTTCTTTATAGTTAGTCAGAAAATAATGCATACTGTTGGCCCAATGAAATCAGTAAATTAAAAATGTTTACTGTAAAAAGGCAAAGGAAATTTCCAAGATAAAGTGAGCTTGGAGATTGAATGTCGATAGGAGATTTAAAAAACACAAAAATGGGAGAGAAAGAGAACAAGAAAAAGTAATCTTTGCTGGTGCTTTCTTTGTCTCTTGCACAGGAAAGTGGAAAGGACAGAAGGAACAAAAGAAAAAAATGAAAAGGGGGCAACTACTGGAACCCGTACAGACAAGAAAAGGTCAATCTAGGCTTTGATGCATGAAACACTATGGTGGGAGGCTTAATGGGATAAGCCCAAGTGCTTTGTTAATATTCACTCAAAGTGCTGCAGAAAATGCACTATGAAATTTAACAATGGCAGAATTCATCCTAGAGATGAAATAGAAGGAAAAAAAATTCCAGACCTTGAGGAATGTGGGCTAATTACAAAATAGGAAAAGATTTTTTTTCATTTTATTTAAATATGAGATGATGACATTAAAATAATAATAATTTAAAACTATTCTTAAAAAAGTAACAACAATAATTGTGAAATGACATTGTTGCAGAGACTGGGAATAAAAATACTTTTCTTTAAGACTGGTACCTGCTTTGTCAACTGTCTTACAGGATTAATAACAAAGCAGTTATGTGGAGGCATTTGGTAAACTTTGATGAAAAGTTAGCTATAAACATAAGCAAGGGTCATAGTGGTTCAGATGAGGACACTGAGCACTATTACACAAACATAAAATTAAAAAGGCAAAGTAAGGAGCTAGGTGTCCGGTTAGAGGAACAATCTTAGGAAAGGGACTTATGGGTTAGAAACCCCACTGTCACCCACACTACATGTTAGTGGAAACACTGTCTGTCCTTGATAAATACTTTCACAATTTTAGATTTTTTTAAATGGGAAGCATAATATCACTTTAACGTTAAGTAAAAATATATACAGAGAGCATAAAGCAGTAATTCTTGCTAAATTTACTCTCCTTTGGAGCTAGAAGTTAAATACATCACAAGTACATTATACTTACACATCAAAACATGGTGACCTAACATAGCATCCTGAGCACCCATGAAAAATGAAGTAAAAGGAAATAAAACCTGAGTAGCATCATTTAAAATAAAACTAGTTAATATCCTGATGTCTAAAAGATTTATGCAATAAAGCTTCCTATTAGAAATTAAGGGAAGGGAAAAAGCATGAATAAAGCAACCAATAATTAAGTTGCTAAGTGTAAAATACCAGCAAAGAAGAGAAATTACAAAGCATAAACCATATTAGGTTTTAAAATATAAAAATATATACTTCTATAAGTTTGAGATTTGTGTTGGGAAATTATTACTTTGAATTGCAACATATTATGACTTTCAAATATATATTAAATGATCTGCAATATATAGAACAAGATGTAAGAATACAAAATGGCTCCCAAAAATCTTAAATGACTGCTGAATGCTTTCCTCCTATGTAATGCTAAGTGATTTAATAAGAGAAATTAAAATCAGTAACTGGATATATGATTGATGCCACTTTCCAACTCCGCATTCAGTAACGGATTTGCCTTTGCTCTCTCACCTGCTTCCTCATCATCTTCTGTACTCACTGTGGGCTTTATTTCTAGCGTCTCATGTGACTCATCACATTTTAATCTCCACTGCCTTGACAAGGGTCTGAAACCGACAAAAACTTTGCACATCTTGTGTGTTGAAAAACTGCAGAGATGTTAAGATGCATTAATCTAGCCTATTAAAGAAAGGCCAAACAGTGTGTTGAGAACTTTCCAGATCTTTGTTCACAATAGTTTTCCATAATGGCTGTACTAATTCATATTCCCACCAACTATAACCAAGAGGTATGTTTCTTCCTCATCTTCAATAACACTTAACTTTTATTATTTTGGCAGTAGCCATTCTGAAAGCTGTAATACAAGACATCATTGTGCTTTTGATTTGCGTTTTCTGGACATTTAGTGGTGGTATGCATTTTTTTATATATTTGTTGATATTTATATGTCTTTTTAATTTTGCCATTGGTCTATTTTTTTTCTTGAGACAGGGCCTTGCTATGTAGTACAACCTGACCTTGAACTCACTATGTTGCCCAGGCTGGCCTCCAACTCACAGCAATCATCCTGCCTCAGTCTCCCAAGTGCTACAATTACACATGTGTGCCACCATGTCTGGCTCCTATATGTCTTTTTAAAAGAAATGTATGTTCACATCTTTTGTCAATCTTAAAATTGAATTATTTAAGTTATTTATTCTCTTCTTTCCAAATTGAGTCATTTGAGTTTCTCGTCTGCTAACTAGTAGTCCTTTATCTGAGATAATGCATTTATTTAATTTTATTAATTTTTTTTTAATTTTAAAGAGAATAGAACAAAACAAAATAAAACAGAATAGAGTCAAACACAACATAGCATTCCAGAACAGAACACTGCAAGCAATACAGGTCTTCAAAACATAACAACAGGAGATTAACAGTGGCTACTCTAGTGTCTCTTGTTTTCCTCAAAATGGTTGTTCATACATTCACACACAATAAACACAAACAAAACAAAATAATATAAAACCAGATAAAACAAAAGAGTGAAAGCATTACAGGCCTTCAAATCAGAAAATAAGAAATCAATAATGGCTACCTTAATGTCCTTTGTTTTCTTCAAAAAAGCTGTTCATATCTTCTCACATATTGAAATCAAATAGTAGAACAGAGACTTAAACCAATCAAATCAAAGAATAAAAGCACCATTGGATTTCAGAACCTTTTCCCCACATTTATTGGGAATTTTGTGTCTTATTGAGTCTTTCAGTTTCTTACACTAGAGAGATGATGCAGTGTTTACACATGTGAGTTTGGTTTATTTCACTTATGAGTATGGTGTCAAGTCGCATCCATTTACCTATAGAAGCCTCAATGTGATCATTTTTTATAGCTGAATAGTACTCCATTATATAAAAGTACCACGTCTTTTTTATCCATTCCTCAATTGATGGGCATTTGGGCTGTTTCCAAGATGTGGCTATTACAAACTGTGCTGCTATAAACATGGGTGCACATATATCACTATGGTATGATGATTTCACTTCTTCTGGGAATATGCCCAGAAGCAGAATAGCTGGGTCAAATGGGACTTCCAATCCTAAATTTTGAGGAACCTCTAGGATGATTTCCACAGTGGCAGCACCAGTCTATACTCCCACCAACAGTGGAGAAGGGTTCCTTTTTCCCTACAGCCTCTCCAGCATTTGTTGTTGGTGTTTTTCTTGATCCTGACCATTATTTCTGGAGTGAGATGGAATCTCAGAGTTGTTTTAATTTGCATTTCTCTAATGACCATTGATGATGAACATTTTTTCATGTATTTATTTGCCATTCATATTTCTTCAGCTGAGAAGCATGTTTTGATCTCACATGCCCATTTTTGGATTGGGTATTTGAATTTCAAGGGCCTGATTTTTTTTAATTCTTTGCATGTTCTAGATAGAAGATCTTTCTCTGAAGGACAGTTGACTAAGATTTTTTCCCAATTTGTGGGTTTTCTTTTCACTCTATTAGAGATTTCTTTCGACAGGCAAAAACTTTTAATAAGACAAGATCCCAATTGTTGATTCTGGGAAGTGTTTCCTGTGCAGTTTGATTTTTGTTCATCAATTCTCCACCTACTCCAATATCTTCAAGATTTCTACCTACTTTGTTTTCCAGCAGATTTAGTGTTTCTGTTTTAATATTTAGATCTTTGATCCATTTTGACTTTAGTTTAGTACATGGTGATAGGCTTGGGTCTAGTTTTAGTTTTCAGCATGTGGAAAGCCAGTTTTTCCAGCACCATTTATTAAAGAGGCTATCTTTCTTCCAGTGAACATGTTTGGCCCCATTGTCAAAGATAAGGTGGCTAAGTGTGTTTGTACTTGGGGTTGTATCTTCTAATCTATTCCATTGATCCTCAGGTCTGTTTTGATTCCAGTACCATGCTGATTTGATTACAGTAGCTTTGCAGTATAATTTCAAATCGAGGATTGTGATACCTCCTGCCCTGCTCTTGCTGCCCAGTATTGCCTTTGCTATTTTAGGTCTCTTCTGGTTCCAGATGAATTTTAAGAATGATTTCTCTAGATCTGTGAGGTATGCTAATGGTATTTGGATGGGAATTGCATTAAATCTGTATAATAATTTTGGGAGAAGCCATTTTCACTATGTTTGTTCTTCCTATC
>RJWT010051112.1:0-10742 GCA_004365215.1 Cuniculus paca
GTGTGTGGTATTTCTCAGCTTTTATAACTTCTTGCAATTTCTTGTTTGTAATATCCACCTTTTGTAGAATTTTCTATTTTTAATTTTGTATTCCTTTTGTAATTTATTTTTTTATTTTGAAGTGAATAAAACAAAATTAAATAAAACAAAATAGAGTCAATCAAAACAATAAACGTGTCACAAGACTTCAAATAATAAAATCAAACAAAACAGAACAGAATAAAAACAATCAAAAAAAAACCAATGAAAACAATACAGGACTCATTTTATCTCTCTCTAGAATGTCCTTTAGTATTCCTTGTAGGGTTGGTTTGGTGGTCATGAATTCCTTCAGTTGTTCTTTGTCGTGGAAGTATCTTGTTTCTCTACTAATTTTGAAAGATAGTTTTGCAGGGTACATCAATATGGGTTGGAAGTTGTTTTCTTTCAGGACTTGAAATACTTCACTCCAAGCTCTTCTTGATTTGATGTTTTATGTTGAGAAGTCTGTCATGATTCCGATGGGTTTTCCTTTATAGGTAATCTGCTTCTTTTCTTTAACAGCTTTTAATATTCTGTTCTTATGCTGAATTTCTGGGATCTTGATTATTATGTCTGGGTGTAGTTTTATTTTGGGTATAGCTGGCTGGAGTTCTATATGCCTCACTTACCTGAATATCACATCCTTTCCCCATCCTTGGGAAGTTTTCTGCTATTACTTCTGTAAATAGACTTTTTATGTCATTTGTGTTGACTCCTGCTTTTTACCTGACACCTATTATTCTTAAGTTTCCCTGATACCTATTATTTTTCTTTGCATTGTCTTGCAGTCATTGAATTGTTATTTCCTGGTTCCTTGCTATTTTTAAGGAATCTTTCCTTTCGCAATCACAAGCTGTCTTCAAGGTCTGAAAGTCTATCTTTGGTTTCTTTCAAGTGGTTTTCCAGCTTTTAATGGAGTTTTTAATTTACTGAATATCTCCTTGAATCTATTTCATGATTCTAAAATTTTTTTATATCGTTCATTTAAGGTTTCCTTCATTTTCCTATGCTCCTCTAATTTTTATCTATGTCTTCTTTAGAGGTGCTTAGCAATTCTTTTATTATTTTTTATTATTATTATGTTTTTATTATGTTTTTCACCTTATTATGTTTTTCATAGAGATTATATTTCTATTGTAATTTCTTCTATAGCCTCATGAAGTTGTTTCTTTATTTCAGTTGCCATCACTGCAGAAACTTCAGGTGTGCGACTCCCAATCTCTTCCATGTGTATACCTCCTGGACTTGCTCTTCTTGGGTAGGAGGCCAAAGACTGCCTTTTTCTTCTTCATCTGACAGTTTCCTGGGTTCTTTTGGACAAGTGCGTGGTGGGTTCCCAGGCACTTCCCAAATTGGCTACAATTTCTCCTAAGCATGACTGTTTGTCCAGGCCAGTGCTGGCTATGGTATCTGATGGTGATGATTGGTTGTGCTGGTGTAGGGCTGACTGCTTCTTTTCCCAGCCTGCACTGGCTACCTGGGTCAGAAAGCCTCCCTGATGGCAGCTGGAGTGTGTGCAGTGGTGGGGCTGGCCACTGCCTCCCAGACCTGAGCTGGTCACCAGCAGGGAGCCTCCAGATGGTGGCTGGATTGTGTGCAAGGGTAGGGCTGGTCACTGCCTCCTGGACCTGAACTAGTTACCAGCAGGGAACCTCCCAGATGATGGCTGAAGTGCACCTAATTTTGTACTCCTTTTTAAGGAAGATACCCTCAAACTGTGTAGGTTTCAGGTTCTCCTTAAACTGCATTTTATTAAGTATATGTTAGTTCCTTTGTCATACAAATAGAAACCATTGAATCAAATAACTCTCTGGATAATAGAAATCAGTTATTATTATTATTATCTTGTGAAATGAGGGAAATTCCTCATTTTACCTATTCTTCTCTCTCCCCTACCATTTTACCATCATTGAGTATGTTCGCAACTGTGTGACATCCACAAATATAATGATTCCTGTGCCTCAAGCAGAATACAGCCCAAGAAGGAAAGAAGAAATGGAAACTAATAATTATGCAATAAATTGATAAACTGCTCAAAAGCAGATAAAAGCATTGTATCCCAAGAGCACAGAAAGGGGAAAGATCAATTCTACCTTGGGAATTCAAGACAAGTATCCTAATAAAGGAAAGAACTCGACTGGGCATGAAAGATTTGGAGTATTCCTGGCAGGGGAGGGAGGCAGGATCCTCATGGAGAACCCAGGAGGTTAATTTTTATAAGGAAAGTATCAAAGTCATCTTAAGGAATATGATCAGTTATGAAGCAGTGCTAAGGAACAAATGAAAAGACACCATTCTGAAAAATGGCTCAATTACTACTTTCTCAGAAAAATAAATGAATGACAAACTTATAAATCACATCTTCCAACATACCAAGCATTTATCAAACTCAAACACTGTGAGCTCATGCTTTGGTTAAGGCACCTAGACACTGAATCCTCCAGCACTTACTAGCTGTGTGTCACCTGGGAAATCACATAGTTTTCAAAGCCTCATTTTCTTCATTTGTTAAATGATCATCTTAGTATTCATATATCAAAAATTTGTCAGGATGACACCAATTATTCATGATATAATATAATGCTAAGCAAATGTTATGTTACCATTAAGTGAAGTGAAACAATTCAGGTTTTTCTAACACTGAAGACAGATGTGAATTGCACATTAACATGGGGAAGTCAACACTTGTCAGCCAAAGACAAGGTAGAAGCAGGAATGTTGTTGCAAGTGGCCAGAGAATCCCAAAGAATTCCAGAAATGCTCTCCCCATTCTCCATCACACCCCTTTAAGCAAGTACTAATTTAAGCAAACAGCCCAAGTACCCCATATCAGAAGTGTACACATAGGGGATAAAGGCCAAAACCTAAATCCCAGTGGAGGGAAAAAACCCTGTTGGAGGAAATAAGCACAAGTTCCCTATGATACAAGATGTGAATTCAAATATATCCATCCAGAAGCTAAAGTTTCATCATGTGTAGGCTTGGTAGGAGCATCTCTATGCTAGGTTACTTGGGATTCATTACAGATTCCTTCTTAGACAACTGTATCCAAGGCCAAGGCTGCATCCTTCCAGCCTTAATAGACTTCATGTTTAATGGTAGTATGTGTGTAATTTTAAGAAAGGTCATCAAGGTCCTTGATTTAATTGTAAGCAATTAAACTGTGAACTGTGTTATATTTTAGCCCAGTGGTCCATTCAACTTGTTACCTTAGAATCAACAGGCAGATATTTAGTCCTTACAATACTGGGAACAGGCAGATAATACATCTGTTCTCATAGCATAAGTCAGATTCTTGGTTTTTGTAACTAGGAATTCTGAGACTGTTAATATTTGCAAAAATGGCTATGTGTCTTGTCTGTAGTAATACAGTATTGCAATCAGTTCATGATGTAAAACCTAAAATATACAACAACTGCTTTGACATGGTGGATAATAATCTCCCCTGAGTACAAAAATAGAATTATGCTACAAAAACCATTATCAGTTGGATTTGACTCAGTGTTGGTTATCATCACACATGAATGTGTAAAACTCATTCATTGGTTATTCTTGGCCATAACTATTCTGACCAATAATTTCTTATAAGACAAACAATGAGCCATGAAAGGAAAAGAGACAAATAATTACTTGATGCAGGATTTACATGAGATAAAAGTTGAATTGTTCTACTAGAAGGGAGCATCAATATAGGTCTCACTACATGTGACTAAAACAAAAACCAACAGACATCAGATATTAGACATTGGGACACAGTACTTGGAATATTTCCATTATAATTACATATTTCATGGCAACTTATGAGAACAATAAGCACTGGTAGACTTGTGGACTTCTGATTGCCAAGTTGAATAACTGAACCTGTGAACCCTCTGGGAGCAAGCAATCATACAACATCTGTAGGGAAAATACTATACAAATGGTGGTTGTCTTGGTTACATTTTTCTTATTGCTGGGACAAAATACCTGATGCCCAAAGTGAAGGAAGGAGAGGTTTATTTAGCTTACAGTTTTGTGGGTTTCAGTCCATACTCAGCTGGTTCCAAGGCAGGGTGGCATGGCTGAGGGGCAGCTGTTCATGGCGGCTGCAAGTAGCAAGAGTGAACCGCGCCAAAGAGGAAAACACGCCCCCATTCCAACCTCACATTGTATATCAGCTCCACCCCTGGGCAGGTGCAGAACTCACACTGCTAATCCCAGAGCTAGACAACGAGTCAATCACAAATGCTAGACTCAGCTGCTTCCATGACTACATGAGGCCTGGGGGTGCCATCTATATATAAACTGTAACAGTCATTTTTGTGGTCCATCAGAAGATCATTATATGGTGGCATTGGATTTAACCTTTACTAAAAGTACCATGAGTTTTAGAGAAAAAAATTACATTTAGGAATATTATCTTTAAAGGGAATTAAAAATGTAGTAAATCATAGATGTCATTAACCTTTATCCAGTTACATATCTTTAATCTTATGTTCACTCTCCAATTCATTGCCAACCAATACATCTCCTAAAAGTGTTTTATTGAGGGAACTACAAAGATTTTATATTATTTTCACATCCCCTTGCTCAAGGTCACACCTGAATCATGCTAGAATAAAATGCAATATTTGCACTAATTTTCAGATCGCTTGAGCCCCTGGCAGCTGGTCTTCATCCTCCTACTTTTCCTGGTATCTGTCATAGAATTTTACATTTATCTTGTTAGAGAAAGTTGGTGTTGATACTTACAGCAATGTTACCCAGGTCATGGTACTGAGAGTGGACATGATAGTATTTACACACAATGGTAAAGAGACAAGCATTGTATATATGGAGATAACTAGCTGGGGAGGGGCAGGAGAGGACAGTGAGATAGTTAATCCAGAAACCCTAGGTCAGTGGTTACAAACCCATGGCACACATGCCTCAGCCAGGTGTTGGTTATCATTGAAAACTCTAAAAATTTCATTCCCCATCACTGTCCTAGGCCATCATCTGTCACCTGGGGTTCATGGAGCAGCATCTACACACATCAAGAGTCAAAGGTCCTTGTGGTATCACTAGCTTTTATGTGGTGAAATGGGGCTATGAATCAATATTGTGTAATGTCCTGAAAAGAAAGAACCACATTGTAGGTGCTCAAATAATACTTGCTATTGCTATTTCATGACTGGAACCCAAGAATGCAAAAGTGTGTCATCCTATTGATTCACAAATTGAAAATACACTTTAAGACCTAAAAGAAGTCAAGGCAAACATAAAACTTAAAAGAAACTCACTATATTTTTATAACTCCTTTCTTTTATTTTGTTACTGTTTGTGTCATTGCCATTCATGATACAAGAAAAATACAGAATATACTTCAAGTAGGTAAGTTTTCTGTGAATGTTTGTGGAATCACTTGAAAAATATTTTTGAAAGTTACAATGACAGTGGAGTGGAGATAGTAAGAGTTACTTCAAAAGTGGATGATTTCGACAGAGAATTTGCAGGCTGGGATGCATCTATAACCCCTTTCTGAAATGCTTGCTCTAGTAATTCAGTTACTGTGACCTTAGTTGGAAAGAGCAGGCTACATACCATCTCAGCAAGCTTGTAAACAGAAACATCTAAATGGCTTGGAAAGGAAATAACACTAACCATCTGAAACTGCCACTGATATAAAGCAAGTGTGGAAGCTGAAGACCATACAAGTTATTTTAATAATTTCTCAATTACAGCTGTGCTGAAGGCATTACTCATAGGTCCTAAAGTAAAGAATAATTACTGTTATTCTCTGTGATGCAGTCACTCTGGTGATTTTATAGACATGGTGAACCATATGGGCATAAGGGGTTTTAAGTGGAGTGACCAATCATAGCAACAAACTGTTAATAAATATTCCTAAATAAGGAAAGTGTTCTGTGAGATTAGAGTGCTAAACAAAACCATCAAGTCAAGAAGAATAACACCATCACTGATTTCAGCTTTATTTATTTGCTGAGTGTCATGCTTTGTGTCTAGATGGTCCCCCAAAGCCCCATGTAGTCACAAAAAGTGGGCTTTTCAGAGGTGGCTGAATCTAGTGGTTGTCATTGATTCATGGTCCAACGCTGGAATTAAGGGTATAACTGCTACACACACCCTCGGGTGGATATTCTGCATACAAAATAAAGGACAGAAGGAAACTTGCTTCTCTCTCTTGTTGGTTCTATGGTCTTCCACTGCCATGAACTGTTGCCCCTGTGCCATGCCACCCTGCCCTGGAGCCGGTTGGTTATGGACTGAAACCTCTACAAACTGTGAACTAAATAAACCATTCCCCTTTTTATTTTGAGTGTCAGGCATTTTTTCTCAGTAATGAAAGAAAGTAACCATGTTGCTGCAAATGGGATCCTGTGAACTCACAATCATTTTAGAAGCAAAAAGTAACCATATATACACACTTCAAAAAACTATATTAATATCTCTATACTAATATCTCTTTATTAATATTTCTTTAATATCTCTAATATTCCTAATAAGGCATTTCTAACTCATTTACATTCTCTCATGTTATTCCACAGGGTTCTGCACAATGTAGGAATATAAAGTTTGCATAACATTCACGTAGAATTCAACATGCATACTACTGCCAAGGGGGCACCAAGATGGCCCTGGATGAAAGAAATGATAGTGAAGAGGACAAAGAAAATAAAATAGGAATTACTGAGAAATATCCTTCTCAGCAAAGTTTTACTTTTAAAATTCTTAATCTTTGATACCAGAATTATCATAAAGAAGGAAGAAAAACTAGTAGAGATCAGTAAGAGGGAAGAATTTGGTCTGAACACGAATATATGGACTGATTTTATATTAAGTAGAAACAGCAAGATTTAACAAGATGTTGAGAGAATATAAAAGAAGATTCGACAAGGAACTCTACCAATAGGTGGGTCCTTCCTATACTCAACACTTTCTGTTATGGCTCTCTTCAGCAAAAGCAAAGTGTTGCTTGACCTGCCTAACCTGCTACTCAACAGCAACGTTACCATCAATCACCACCATTACTATTATCAAGCAGTGAACTACTTTGTGGTATTAAACACAGCATATAAATGATTTCGCTTCATCTTTCAAGCACCCTTATAAATGACACTGTATTATTATCCTTATTTTTATAGATGAGGAAAACATGTCTCAAAAACTTGGAGTAACGTTTACAACTTCTTATTGTAAAAAGTTTATTCTTTAGAGTTGACTCTACCCCCAAACTATCCAACTCTTGTTGACTGAAATTAACTTCCATTTGGTCTCTTCAAGTTGATGAATTTCTGTACCTTTCCATCTGCATAGTGATATTAGCATACATATTTTTTAAATACATGTTCTACCCTTTCTGATGGCCAACATTCCACAATTATCATTGGAAGACCTCCCTATGTCAATGATCCTGACAACTGAAGTACCAATCATTAGGTTTTATTTTTAATAAAACTTCACTAGTATCTCCAAAACAATAAAACTTCTGGGTTAATAATAAAATAATATATTTGATTTTAGCATGCCATAATTTAAAAATATCATTTATGTGATCAAAGTGTTTGCTCTTGAGTGATTCAAAGAAATTCCTCATTTTGTGTAGAACACTTGAAATCTAGAGATTGATCATGTAGGTATCAGTTCTTATTTGATAGTATCATTCAACTACCACACATAAGAAATGAGATTCTCTAAGCATATTATGCATTCTCATGGCTGAAACATACAAAAAACAATACAAATATGTTGCTATACCTATAAATAATTTGCATGGTAACCAAAAAGCTATGAACATAATTGACTGGAATGCTAAGAATAAACTAAGTGCTTAAAAGTTGGTCTTGTCAGAATTGTCCAGCATCTATGATGTCAGAGATATCAGATGTATTAAATTTTTAAACCCTTTCTGAAAAGCTTTAATGAATTTACTTTACAAATTGTTTGGGATTGCTGAATCATGCTTGCAAACAGCACATGACAACAGTAGGCAAGATGCTCCATGGAGCTCTTGTACAGAGTTACAGTGATTCTTTGATTAATTTTCAATTAATTGATAAAGTTAACAGATTTAGTTCTCCTACCTTACAAGGTAACTATTTCCACTTCTTCATTCACAGTTACATATTAGTCACCTAACCAAGAAGAATAGAATGATCTTATCAGTGTACAACCACGAATCCTAAAAATTCAGTATATCAATAGAGATTCTGTATTCTAGTCCCAAGGATGATTCCTCTGCACTATAGTTACTTGAGCTAAGCCCACTTGGTAGTAATGGGATTATAATAACCCAACCTCCTTCCAAATATTTAATTCATACTTGAATTATGTCTGAGTCTGGTTATGAAGCAAATTATGCACAATGGAATCTAAGATTTTGGAAAATTTAGATCTTACTTCATTTCACCTTATTTTGTCCTAATATAGAAATTTTCAGTATTTTTTTCTTTTTTGTGAGAACAACCAATTTCTCTCCTCTATTATACATATCTTTATTAACCTTAATATTATTTTAAATATTGTCATTTAGATTTAAATAAACAATTTTAAATCTAAATCTTATCTAAAGCTTTAGTAACCTCAGTTTTAAAAATACAATTAAATCTTATTCAAGTATATTATAAAATAATATCAATTGGTGGGAATTTTTACTAACATTATATCAATAAGTGAAATTGAAGATGTAATTAAAAACCTATCAACAAAGAAAGCCCAGGCCCTAATGGATTCACTGCTGAATTCTAAAAGAAATTTATGGAAGACCTAACACCATTCCTTCTCAAACTCTTTAATGAATTGAAAGGGAAGCAGTACTCCCAAATTCATTCCTGGAAGCAAGCATTACTCTGATTCCAAAACCAGGGAAGGACCCAACTAAGAGAATTACAAGCCAATCTCCCTAGTAAACATGGAGGCCAAAATCCTCAGTAAGATACTGGCAAACAGATGCAGCAAATCATCAAAAAGATTGTACACCATGATCAAGTGGAATTTATCCCAGGGATGCAAGGATGGTTCATTTGTAAATCCATAAATGTAATACACTATATTAACAGAGCCTAGGACAAAAATCATATCATCATCTCAAGAGAAAAAGCTTTTGACAAAGTCCAGCACCCATTCATGATAAAAAAAATCCTACAGAAAATTGGAATAGATGGTCTTTATGTCAATCTCATAAAGGTTATCTATGACAAACAGTCAACATCATACTAAATGGACAAAAACTGAAAGCTTTTACTCTAAAACTAGGAACAAGATAAGGATGTCCACTGTCTCCACTCTTATCCAACATAGTCCTGGAAACTTTAACCAGAGCAATTAGACAAGAGAAAGAAATAAAAGGAATAAAGATAGGAAAGGAAGAAGTTAAACTATTGTTATTTGCAGATGACATGATATCTACTTAGAAGACCCCAAAAACTTTACCAAAAGACTTCTAGATTTAATAAGCAAATTCAGTAACATAGCTGGTTACAAAGTCAACACTCAAAAATTAATAGCTTTCTTGTACATGAATAACAAACTGACTGAGAGAGAAATCATTGAAACAATACCTTTTACAATAGCATCAAAAAAATGAAATACCTAGGAATCAATCTGACAAATGATGTAAAAGACTTCTACATTGAAAACTACAATACTCTGAAAAAGAAGATTGAAGAGGATATTAGAAAATGGGGAGATATCCCATTCTCTTGCATTGGAAGAACCAATATAATGAAAATGGCCATACTTCCTAAACTGTTATACAGATTCAGTGCAATCCCAATCAAAATTCCAATAGCGTATCTCACAGAATTAGAGGAAACAGTCCTAAAATTCATCTGGAACCAGAAGAGAGCTAGAATAGCAAAGGCAATCCTGGGCCACAAAGACAAGACAAGGGCATCATAACTCCTGACTTGAAATTATACTGTAAAGCTACTGTCATAAAAACAGTGTAGTACTGGCAAAAAAAACCTGGCAGACCCAAAGATCAACGGAATAGATTAGAAAATGCAGAAACAACTGCAGACACACTTTATCTTTGATAAAGGTGCCAAACACATTCACTGGAAGAAAGATAGCCTCTTTAATAAATGGTGCTGGAAAAACTGGCTCTACACATGCTGAAGATTAAAACTGGACCCATATCTTTTATCATGTACTAAGCTAAAATCAGAATGGATTGAAGATCTTAATATTAAAACAGAAACATTGAATCTACTGGAAGATAGAGTAGGTAAAACTCTTGAAGACATTGGTGTAGGCAAAGACTTTATGAACAAAACCACGACTGTACAGGAACTATTGCAAAGAATCAACAAATGGGATCTCACCCTACTGATTTTGCACAGCCAGAGAAACCACCAACAGAGTGAAAAGACAACCCACAACGTGGGAGAAAATGTTCTGCAACTGTTCCTCAAACAAAGGATTACTATCAAAAATGTATAAAAAACCCAAAAATATCAGTCCTTCCAGATTTAAAAACTCAATCCAGAAATGGGCAGCTGGGATGAATACACACTTCTCAGATGAAGAAATACAAACAGCAAATAAATACATGAAAAATGTTCAATATCACTGGTCATTCAAGAGATGCAAATTAAAACAACACTGAGATTTCACCTCAACCCAGAAAGAATAACTAGTATCAAGAAATCAACCCATAACAAATGCTGAAGGGGTTGTGGGGAAAAAGGAACCCTTCTCCATTGTTGGTGGGAATGCAGACTGGTGCAACCACTGTGGAA
>RJWT010051113.1:0-10761 GCA_004365215.1 Cuniculus paca
CCCCGGGGCTCGCGGCCCGCGGGAGCAGGGGAGCAGGGCTGCAGGACTGGCAGGGGCTGGCTTCGCTCTGGCGCCCACAGGGCGGCTTTTAAGGCTGTCCTGCTTTGGGTCCTCTCCCCCACTCGGGGTGGGAGTGGTGGCGCCGGGCTGGCTGTGCTCACGCCCCGCTCCCGGGAGGACGGCGGGTGGGGACGCGGCAGGTGCAGCCCAGATGGCGGAGCCCGCCCGCCCGCCTCCCTCACGCCCACCGGGCTTTTCTCTTGGAGCAGCTCTAGAGGCAGCCGGTGCCGCACTCTGGGCCAGTTGCAGACCCCGTCTCGCTCTGGTTGGGGATTATTGTTTTTGGTGGTGGTGGTGTTTTTGGGTCACTGTCTGTTTTTCTCCCGTCACACTTTCCTGCTGGTGATCAAGGACAAGTAGGTGGCTCATCCAGCAGTCGAAATCACCCTTCCCCTTTCTGTCGTTAAGATCCGCCGGGGCTCCTCAGACCGAGTCGGGGTTTTGTGAAGTGTTCGGACTGCTTTAGGACTTGGCGCCTCTTCCAGTTGTGACATCGGCTGGGAGGGCTCCGGGTCTCACTGCTGGCTTCCCTTAGAGCACCGGGGACGTGCCCTCTGCGGTGCCCTCCTCTGTGCAGGAGGCCTGTGGGCCGGCTCTTCCTCCAGGGCTCCGTCTCCCCGGCGCTGGGAGGTTCCCTGACTCGCTGGAGGTGGAGGTCCCTTTTAGAAAGCCTGGGAAGGGACAGATGGCTGCTCTCTCAGCCTGTTTATCTTTCGTGGCTTTGTCCTCAAAGTCTTGCTTGTTGAACACCTAGAAGATCAGTGCCCCACTCTTGAGGGGGAGCGGGGAGTCCTGATCTGACTCCAGCACTTGTTCCTGGACGCTGGAGACGCCTGAAGCGGGAAGTGTGCCCGAGGCCCACCTGTCGGGTTGGTGTTGCATCGCAGTGTCGCGGCTGCGCTGAGGATGGCTGTCATCTCAAACTGCCGCTCAGGCTGCCTAGAAGCTGTGCTTCTGCAGAACGTTAACAAGTGGTAAGGGGAAACTTCGAGGCAGAACTACGGAGTGCGAGACAGATGCAGCTGGCATCATAGTTCTGAGCCCAGCAGCGTGGAAATCCGCATCCTCAAGCACCCGTGAGGCTCCTGCGTCATAGGGTCACAGCCGTGGCCAGCAGCATCACACTGGTGCCTCCCGGCTGTGCTTACGCTCCCCGCTTCAGACGCCTGCACGCCCCTTGTAGTACAGTCAGTGCCTGAGGGCACCCTGAAAAAGGCCGCCTAACAACAGCATTGGTGTGGAAGACCTCAGTGCGGGAAGGCGTTTCCATTTTTGAAGGCTTGGGGAACATAAATGCACTTAACACACAAAGGTAGCTGTACTAATTACGGTCACAATTACAGACAAGTCAGAACAGGCAGATACATGTGAACGTGTATGTATATATTTTTACCTGTTTTTTTTTGTTATTTTTTAAGACAGGGTTGTGGGCTTGCACACGTGCCTAAACCACTTTTGAGTAAAATTTAGCTTTTTTTTTTTTTGTCCTTTTTTAGACAGGGTCTCACTATGCCGTTCAGGCTGGCCTTGAGCTCACTTTGTAGCCCAGGCTGGTCTTGAAGTCACAGTGGTCCTCCTGCCTCAGCCTCCCCAGTGCTGGGATTACAGGCATGCCCCACCAAGCCCGGCAAATTTAGAATTATTATTATTTTAGAATTGTTTTAACAGGTTTATATAGGTTAACAGCACTGATAAAACTCAAAGGTTAGTAACAGGCCTCCTATAAGTTTAGGGAAAATGCAAATGAGCACAGACTTTACCTAATGTAAAAGTGTGTTTCACGTATATAATAACAAAAATGCTTATTCAATCCAGGAAATCAAGGCAGGCCAGGTTTTAATGGCAGGAGTGAATGACTAAAGGGTCTTTTCTTCCAGTGGTATTGAATACAAACAGCAGAAATGCTGGAAGCTTTACTGACCATCTCGTATGTTCAAGGCCCACAGAACATAGCATGGAAGAGAACACGTACTCGTTACTGCGTGCATGGTAGCTCACGTACCTTTAACTTCTAGGCTTTGCACATTCACACAGAGCTCAAGCGCACCGCGTCCCGAAGCCTCAGGTGGACCTGTACTGCTGTCCCAGGGACGTACGTGTCACCTGTATCATACGGTGTATTTAACCGGAGTTCCAAGCCAGTTTTAACCACAGTTATAAAGTGGTCACTTAAGAGATCTTGCCACAGATGGACACTTAAACATTGACTGCTGAAATACAGTTCCCCAGGCAATCAAAAGCCTGACAGTGGCCAACACAAGACACTGTCTTGATAAAACAGAAGATCTGGCCAGGCATGTTAGTGCACTGCTGGAATCCCATCACTCTGGGAGGCCGAAGCAGGAAGATCACAAGTTTGAGCCCAGCCTGGGCAGCTTGAGGACTTGATAAGACCTGTCTCAAAATAAAAGCTATGTGGGGAGTGAGGGAGAGGAAAGGGGGTGCAAAAATAGAATAGAGAGAAAAAAGGAATTAAGGTATATTAGGTACACGTACCAACTCCCCACAAAGAACATCAGCGTGTACTACACACACGGACTAATAAAATAATAAATGTCCCGGGAAACTGAGGCCTGAGCGTAACTCGCGGCTGGGAGCGCTGGGCAGCGAGGCTCTGTGTGCCCGTGGGCTCTCGGAGGTTGTGCTGGTCCCGTGCGTGCAGCCCCAGCGGCTTAGGGCCCCGGAGCCAGAGCCTGAAGTCTGGCCGCACTGCAGGGGACTTGACTGGGCGGAGCCGAGGCAGGCAACCTTGTGCCCAGACGCAGTTTCGCCAGGAGGGAGGTGTCGGGCTTGGTCTGTGTGCGGCTGGTCGGGAAAGCATCAGATTTACCAGCCGTGGAGAAACTGGGCGTGTGGGTTCAGGCAGCTGCTGTGCAGGCCGGGCCGTAAGGGAGTTTCCGGCCCCACCCCTGCCTGGGAAAATTTCCCCCTTTTTCTGTAGTCCAAGTGAGTTTCACACTTGAATAACTGCTCACCAGTTTTTCAGTAAAACCGCAAAAAATAACCTAAAGCGTCTCTTTAACGCTATATGCAG
This sequence comes from Cuniculus paca, assembly GCA_004365215.1. NCBI lineage: Eukaryota > Metazoa > Chordata > Mammalia > Rodentia > Cuniculidae > Cuniculus > Cuniculus paca. The sequence goes on from RJWT010051113.1 coordinate 3,095, forward strand.
TGTAAGAATTATGTGTGCACAAAACTGAAAGAAAATAAAAAATGGGATGAGCTTTAAAAAGATGAAGATACGAAGCCATTCAGGTGCCCTGTAAGTTACTTTTAGAAGCCGAATGATGTCTTCAGCGGCGCTGTTGCCGGTCATCACGTCTATTTTATCTTAACCAAGTCAGTTACTATGAGCACTGACTGACTGGGCAACCAAGAAAACATGCAGAGCAGATCAAACAGTTCCATTAGACCAGAGTGCACCTTTAGATACCTTGACTAGATGTTCCCTGCGGGCACATGGTCAGAAGTAGCCACAGTCCGTCCTCGTGTTTTTGGGGTTTTTTTTGTTTTTTTTTTGAGACAGGGTCTCTGTGCAGTTCAGCCTGGCCTTGAGCTCACATGGTAGCCCAGGCTGGTCTCAAAGTCACAAAAATTCTCCTGCCTCAGCCTCCTGAGTGCTTGGGCTACAGGTGTGCGCCATCAGGCCCAGCTACCCTTCTTTATTTTGGGGTTTTTTGTTGTTGTTGTTTTTCTTTTTCTTTTTTGATACTGGTGATCGAGACAGGGTCTCACTGTAGTTTAGGCTGACCTTGAACTCAGGAGCCCAGGCTGGCCTCTTGCCTCAGCTCCCCAGTGCTGGGATAACAGGCATGCGCTCCCATGTCCACATACTTTTCATTTTTGAGACAGGGTCTCGCTATGCCGTTCAGGCTGGTCTTGAGCTCACTTTGTAGCCCAGGCTTATCTCGAGCTCGAAACGATCCTCCTGTCTCAGCCTCCTGAGGCTGGGATTACAGGCGTGCGCCACCATGACCAGCTGTAGGATACTTTTCATTCTTATAAAAATCATAACATTTTTTTCTGACATTCTGGCTTCTCTGACTGCTGTATTTAATTCCTGCTAGTTAGTATTGCAAAGTTAAACAAAACCTGTAACCTATAGGTGCCAGAGGAGAGGGGCGAGGAGGGAGGGAGAACAAGCCAGCACTGCGGCTGCAGTTCATGCCCTGCAGCCATGGTCACAGCCCTGCAGCCCGAGGCAGTAACACGGCAGAGTCCAGAGGTTTGTGCCTCTGCCCCAAAGGAAGGCCTGAGTCCAGCCTGGGCTGTAAGGAAGAGAACCGCCCGCCGCCCTCCCAGGCATCGAGCTCGGCACCCACAGCCACAGCTGCGGGCTAGCAAGGCGTGGCCCGAGGGGCAGACCCGGCGGGAGCCGCACCCAGACGTGAGCACGCGTGGTCAGCATTGAGCCCAGACTTCGCCAGAAGAGGGGCAGGGGCAGTAGCAGAGCAGGCTGCCTGCAGAGGCCCCACTTGGGCCGCCTGGACTCCACACTCAGAGCGCAGCCTTCACTCTGGCTCTTGGCGGGGCAGAGTGACGGAGCCCCTCCCGAGCGGCGCCTGGGCCCAACTCCGAGTGTAGGCTGAGCCGGAGCACGGAGCGGCCCCCGACGGCCGGACCAGGAGGGCAGGACCGGGCTCAGCGCCGACCGCCTGCCTTATTCGCAGTAGCGAGGCGACCTCCGGAGGCCAGCTCGGGGCCCTTGGCGCGCTCCCCGAGGAGCCACAGCCGAGTCTGCCAGCCCTTGGAGCGGGGTGGCGGCCCCGACAGCCGCTGCTTGTGGAAGCACCGCAGGGCCGGGAGTTGTGTTGGTGTGCCCGACGGTGCCCGCGCCCGCGTCCCATGGCAGGGGTTCTGCGTGGGGCGTGTCGCAGGAGAGTCGCTTCCTGGGTTTCGGGTGTGCTTTGAACGTGGAGAACTGGGGGGGCTCGTCCTCTTGCCCGGTCGTTGCTGACGGGCGACGAGACCCTCCGGCCCGGCCACCTTGGCTTTGTATTTTTAATCGAAGGCGGCGTCGGTACCCAGCGACGCGCCCCTTCACGGTCAGCCCTGGCAGTCGCCATCGCACCCTTGCCGCGGCCTCCGAAACGCCTTTTCTGACGCATCCTGCGGGCGGCCCGGCCTCCTGCTGCTGCCGCTGCCGCCGCCGCCTGTGGTCACCTTGCGAGCTGCCCAGCAGCTGCTGTGGTTTGGCTGTGACTTGGTCTCCGCGCCGTGAAGGGCATGGCCGCTCCCCTCCCCCAGGGAAGTCTGCTTGTGCCGTGGACAGCAGCGAGCAGCACGCAGCCGGGGGGTCAGAAAGGGCAGTGCTGGGCACCTCGCAAGCGTGGCGTGTTACAGGGGCTGCCTTCCGAGCTGAGACGGCGCCACCTGAGCCCCCTCCCGCCTCGTTGCCTCTTCGTCCTCGGCACTGCGGTCCCCGCTGCGTGCGCTGCTGTCTGCCGCCCCGCGCCTCGGCCCGCTCGCTGCCTGCGCTCCCCCGGGGGAAGCCGGTTCTCCCGCTTGGCTGTGGTGTGCCCTGCTCTGCGCCCTCGGAGCCGCCGGCCCAGGGCCCAGCCCCCTCCCCCCACCGCGCCTTCTCCTCTGGGGCACTCGGTGGCCCAGGGCGGGCCCCGCTGTGTGGGACTGACCCATGCGCCCTTGTCATTGTCACCGGTCTCCTGGGCAGAGCCGTTCTGCCCATGGACCCCGCAGCCACCCTGGCCTCCTGACCAGTCCCCTCCCTCCGCTCTGTCCCTCCTGCCAGGGCTTCTCCTGGTCTCTGTTCAGAAACTTTGGTGCCAGCTGGGCGTGGTGACACAGGCCCATGACGCCAGCGCTCTTCGGGGCTGAGGCCGACGGACCTTGCGTTTGAGCCCAGCCTGAACAACTTAGCAAGATTCTCAAAATTTAAAAAATTAACAGGCTGGCAGGCCGGGGGTGCAACTCAGCAACACAGCACCTGCCTGGCAAGTGCAAGGTCCTGAGTTCGATTCCTGGTACAGAAGAGGGGGCTAGCACTACAGCTCAGTGCAAGGAGCGAGCCCACTGTTCTGCGGAAACGGAACAAAGGGAAGCCGCTGCCCGTGGCCCGCTGAGCCCCAGGTGCGCGCTCGAAAGGCACAAGTCAGACGAGATTCACCGAAGGGCGCCCCTGGCTTTGTCCAGCGTGCCCCAGATGCCCCAGATGCCCCTTCAGATGCGGCCCTGCCCCGCGCCCAGCCTGGCCTGGCTCCAGCTCCGATCGCACACAGCGGCCCGCTCGGGCAGCCGTGGAGGGCATGCGGGCCTCACCGCTGCTCCGCAAGTCCGGCCGCGAGGCACAGCTTCCCAAGGGCTCCTCACGGCGCCCCGCAGACGGAGCCGGCGTGGGCGGCAGGTCTGGAGCTTGGGCCTGAGCGCTCAGGGGAGCCCTGTTTCCTTAGCTAGACGTTTTCTGGAACAGACACACCGCTCTGCGTCGCGGAGCAGGCTGTGTGAGTGAATAAAGTGTCTCGGGTGCTTCTGTTCCTTAGTTGGAGGGACAGGCCCTGGCCCTGCCACTGGCGCTCCCCCTCGTGGACCCTCCCAGACACATCCATCTCCGCTCCACACAGCTGTCCCCACCACGGAAGGGTCCTTTCTCGGCACCCTGTCTCACGGTCTCTGCTGGTGTCCCCGGGGGTCACCGGGCAGTGATCGCACACCATGGAGAAGCGGGTTCTGTAGCCTTGCAGCGGGAGGGAGGTGGTTACTCTCCGGGGCGGTTGGTGCCACCGTAGAAGTCATAGAGACGCGGGCGCACCGGGCCTGCGGGCATGGCTTCCGACCTTCGAGGCCTGCCTGGCTTTGCGGTTCCGGCTGCCCTGGGAGCGTGGCTCAGGGGAGGCCACGAAGGCCGCACTGTCGCGTCGGGTGGGAAGGCAGAGGCGAGTGCGGGAACCAGGAGAAGCGTGAGCAGGGCCACTGCCTCCTGTGGGCCGGCACGTCAGCGGTGATGTGTCTGTCACCTGCTCCGGCCCCCAGGCCTGCTGGAAGAGGTTCAGGGGCCTGGCTTTGTGGCCTGCGGCCCCCCGGGGCAGAGTGGGGCAGGACAGTGACTGGGCCCGCAGCGGGTGCTGCTGGGGAGTGGTGCGGGGCCTGTCCGCCGGTGCTCTCAGAAGCTTTTGAATTAACAGTGGCGTGACAGTGACACTTTACCTCTTTCTCTTCACACCTCACTGTGCAGAGCAACACTGTCTTTATGTGATAGGTTTTGTTTTTTCTAATGGAATGTTTTGTTTTATGCTTTTATTAAAGGTGCAAAATAAAATTTACTCCTAGCCATACTGCTAGCAGTTTTTATGTCCTTAGACTTTCCCACACAATACACAGCGTAACCGGGAAGTGGTGTTGGGAAACAGGTTTTGGCGGGGTGCTGGTGAGAGGGGACGTCAGGAATCGAGGGCCCCAGTGCCAGGGCAGCAACTGCTGGCGGGTGATCAGGGACCCCAAGACACAGCCATCTGGCGGGGGTGTGACCGAGGGCCTGGGAGTGCGTGGGGCAGCCCAGCGCCATGGCGCAGCAGGCCGTGAGCCCCACAGGGGCCAGGGGCCGGTGCTGCGCCCCCAGGTGGCCGGTGATCTCGTAGGTTGTTAGCAGGAGCGGAGAAGGGCGAGGCAGCAGTGTCCCCAAGCGTCCCCGAGCCTGGGGCCAGCTCTTCTGTGGCAGGGAGCAGCCGCCCCTGCCCGGCCATGGAGCCTGAGCCCCCGGGCCTCCGTGCTTCCTCGTCTGGGTCGTGTGTCACCCACTGCCCTCCAGCATGTGCGCTGAGCTGGTGCATCCGCTCCCTCCCCTCAGCGAGGCAGAGCCGTGTGTCCAGGGAGACTTGGGGCGCCCCGGGTGCTTCCTGGTGAGGGGGTCTCGAGAGCAGGCAGCGCAGAGAGGACTCAGCCTGGCGGAGCCCCTGTGCCTGGTGAGCTGCTCCACGGAGAGCGGGCTGCTTCTCGCTCCCGCCCTCGCCCCGCAGCCGTCACGACGCAGTGCCGCCACCGGCCTGTGAGAGTAGCAGCCGGGGGGCAGGAAGCCAGGCAGGGCACAGGCTGGGGGGAAAGGGTGCGGAGACGCCTTGGTGCCCCACAAAGCCCCAGGCAGCCGCAGCCCCGCACCCGCGTGGCCCAGAGCGGAGGCCCTCGGTGGCGGCTGGCGGCCCGGCCCCGAGCGCCGTTCTAGACGTGGCTCTGCAGGGCCACGTGCTGTTGGCTGGCCCGGCCGGCGGGGCAGGCGCGGCTGCAGACGGGCGTTGTCGCGGGCAGAGTACGCCGCGCACTGCCCCCTTGTGATAACCTCTTCTCCTTTGTCTTCACAGAGACTAATAGACAAGGCACGCGTAACCTGTGTCAAATGGGTGCCCGGCTCGGAAAGCCTTTTCCTAGTAGCCCATGCGAGTGGGAACATGTACTTGTATAACGTGGAGCACACTTGTGGCACCACGGCCCCCCACTACCAGCTCCTGAAGCAGGGAGAGAGCTTTGCCGTGCACACTTGCAAGAGCAAATCCACGAGGAACCCTCTCCTTAAGTGGACGGTGGGCGAGGGGGCCCTCAACGAGTTTGCTTTCTCCCCAGATGGCAAGTTCTTGGCGTGCGTGAGCCAGGACGGGTTTCTGCGGGTGTTCAACTTCGACTCCGTGGAGCTGCACGGCACGATGAAAAGCTACTTTGGGGGCTTGCTGTGTGTGTGCTGGAGCCCGGACGGCAAGTACATTGTGACGGGCGGAGAGGACGACTTGGTGACGGTGTGGTCCTTTGTAGACTGCCGAGTGATCGCCAGAGGCCACGGGCACAAGTCCTGGGTCAGCGTCGTGGCGTTCGACCCCTACACCACCAGCGTGGAGGAGAGCGACCCCATGGAGTTCAGCGGCAGCGACGAGGACTTCCAGGACCTCCTCCACTTCGGCAGAGACCGCGCCAACAGCACGCAGTCGCGGCTGTCCAAGCGGAACTCTACCGACAGCCGCCCGGTCAGCGTTACCTATCGGTTCGGCTCGGTGGGCCAGGACACGCAGCTGTGCCTGTGGGACCTCACAGAAGACATCCTCTTCCCCCACCAGCCGCTCTCCAGAGCCAGGACACACACCAACGTCATGAACGCCACGAGCCCTCCCGCGGGGAGCAACGGCAACAGCGTGGCGACGCCCGCCAGTGCCGCGCCCCCGCCGCTGCCCCGGTCCAACAGCCTCCCCCACTCGGCCGTGTCCAGCGCCAGCAGCAAGAGCAGCGTCGTGGACGGGGCCGTGGCGTCCGGGGTCAGCAAGTTCGCGACCCTCTCGCTGCACGACCGGAAGGAGCGGCACCACGAGAAGGACCACAAGCGGAACCACAGCATGGGGCACATCTCCAGCAAGAGCAGTGACAAACTGAACCTGGTGACGAAAACCAGAGCGGACCCCGCCAAGACCCTGGGCACGCCCTTGTGCCCTCGGATGGAAGACGTGCCCTTGTTAGAGCCGCTCGTCTGTAAGAAGGTAGCGCACGAGAGACTGACGGTGCTCATTTTCCTTGAAGACTGCATAGTCACCGCTTGCCAGGAGGGGTTTATTTGCACATGGGGGAGGCCTGGGAAGGTGGTGAGTTTCAACCCTTAACGCTGCACCCGAGCTAGAGCTCGAATAGGTAGTGATCTTTTTCTCGCGGGAGGGGCGGGGTGTACAATGAATGTGAATGACACTTACTCTTAATGTAAATCTAAATGCATCAGAGCCATAATTTTGGATACTGCATGCCATGTAATTCTGAATCATTTGATAATTCACCATAGAGCATTTAAAAACTATATAATCCAACTAATTGCCAGCCGAGTCAGTCACCCTCCTGGGAGCCCGCAGAGCCCGAGGTAGCATCCCGTGTCCGGTCCTGCCATGTGGGGAATCATGACTTCAAGCGCTAAACTTAAAATTGATGCTTTAACTGGAATATTTTTCTTAACTACTCGACTAGGATATTGTACACCTGATCAGAGTGTATGTTCAGTACAGATGGCCATTAATTGTCATTTATAGTCCAATTTTTTATCTTAATCATAAAATGTTTAGGAATCTATGAAATTTTACCTTAGGAGCAAAGCGTTGAGCAGGGTTGATGATATTATTTTTACATTGTTCCGGCAATCCACAGAAAGAGAAGAGCCTTAATTTTTAAAACCCATTTTAGTCATTTTATGACAATTAAAATTGTTTAATAAACATCTTTTTCCAGAGAAGCAGTTCGCAGAACTTTGATTGAGACTCCATGCCCAGGGCCCCATGCGAGCGAGCCGGCCCGGCCTCTGCATCCGCGGGGTGAGGGCACCGCATGCCCGGCTGTGCTCCCTCACCACCCAGGGAGCAGGAGTTTTCCTTTGTCCGGTTGTGCTTTTCGCCTCTGACCACAGCGCGACCAGGCCCCCGGCTCTCTGGTGGCCTCAGCGCAGGGCCACGGGTGCGGGCTGCTTTGCTCGTGCGTGAGCGGCAGCGGCGAGGCCCACCGAGCTGGGCTCTCCCGGCGCCGCGGGGCTGGTCCTCGTCCGCGTGGGCCTCAGGTCTGCTTCTTGGCCGGCAGGATGGTTCTCTGAGGTCTCTGTTTGTGTCCAGGTGACAGTCTTCTTGTCATCAGCTCGTTCAGAGCATTTGGGTGCCTGTTGGGCAGGCGCACCCCTGTAAGTACGCGCGGCACTCACTGCACTGCACCGCACTGCTTTGCGTGGTGCTCGAGGGCGTGGCCAGGTGGGGACCAGGCTTCTGACCCCCACCCATGCCCCTCCTGCTCCCTAGTATGGTGGCGTCTGTCCAGGTGACAGCGCCAGCAGTGCCACCTGTGAGATGGGCGGAACGGTTCTCCCCTCGTCCTCTACCTGGAGGC
>RJWT010051114.1:0-10759 GCA_004365215.1 Cuniculus paca
TATAGCCATGTTAATCATTTAAGAAAAATCTACAAAAGGTTTATTAACCCTAAATTTACCTGTCTACTTCATTCTGTTTGAAGACTAAGGATGCCACAATAAGAATAACTAAAGTAATTTTTAAGATTAGCAGGAATATCTGATTACCACCTTTTACAACATCCAGTTCCAGACCTCTGTCTTGGAAGTCTCCAGCCGTTGTACTAAATCTGTAATCACCAATGTCCCAGGAAAAGCAGAGCCTCACATGAGTAAAACTGCTGGAAACACAGGCAGTCATTTCATGGAAATCAAATCACCCTTCAAATCAGGAGAATTTCTCTGGTGATATAAAACCAGGACTATAATCAGTTGGACCCCCGCCCACCTCAGTAACCCATAAAACTAATTTCTGTTCTTTTGTGAGTCTGATCCTCTTCATCAAAGTGTGTCCCCGCTTATCCACCCCAGCTACTCAAACTGGAGTCCTTTCCTTATTTTCCCTTACTCTCCAATCAAAACTTTTGCTTGTAAGTTTATGTTGTCCCTTTAATTTTAATTTCCATTATCACACAGCAAAGACTCATGCTAGCCAGTGACAGTGTGAGGATAACTTGGTGATATTTGCATATATACTTCAGTATTCTGCCTGGGGTATCTGTTCTACAGTTATTCTTGCAGATCCATCCTATCAAAATTCTAAGGAAAATGAACAGCTCATAGTAAAAATAAAAATTAAAAATAATAACCATTCAAGAAAACTAGGCACCATAAAAAAGAACTGGGAGAATCAAGAGGATTGAGGTAATGAAATTATCACAGATTTTAATATGTTTGAAGAGCTAAAGGACAAGCTTAAAAATAACAGTGGGGCAAAATACACACAGGATACCTGAAACTATAAAGAATGACTAAGCAGATTTGAAGAACAAAATAGAAATCCTATAAATAAAAAGTGAAATAGAGTATAATAAAGTCTGAACAGTGTCCGTTGTTAACTAGGTGTGTAGCTCAGTGGTAGAGGACTTGCCTAGAATGAGGAAGGCCCAATCCCCAGCACTGCAAACAAAACAAGGTAGTTGTAAGTAAGATGAGACTAGAGGAAGCAGAGATAGGATCTAAGTCAGCAGTCAGCTAGCTGTCTTAATCTATTGGTATTGCTATACCAAAATTCCACAGATTGGATAATTTAAAAACAATAGAAATCAATTCCTCTCTTTCTTCAATCCCCCCCCTTTTTGGTTGAGACAGGGTCTCATTATGTAATCTGGACTGACCTCAAACTCGCAGCAGTCTTCCTGTCTCAGCCTCCTGAGTGCTGGCATTACAGGCGTGCGCCATCATGGACAGCAGGAATTAATGTATTTCTTATAATTCTGGAATTTCAAGATAATGGCACCAGCAGATGTTGTGTCTGGTGAGGCTGCTCCTAAAATGGCAGGGTTTTGTTTTGTTTTGTTTTGTTTTGTTTTGTTTTGTTTGTGGCATACCTTTCTACTGCTTCACATGATATTCACAGTAAATTTTAAGAAATGAATGGTCCACTGTGAGTAATTGCACAGTGATGTTACAATTATTTGCCCAGTAATTTGGCCAACTCAGAGTTGAAAATATTTTAAAGAATAGAACTGCCAGACATAGTGGTGCACACCTGTAATCTCAGTACTCTGGGAGACTGAGGCAAAAGTGTGCAATTTGAGCCTAGTCTGGACAATTAAACAAAACCCTTTCTCAAAAAGGAATCTGGGAATGGTGGTGCAAACCTGTAATCCCAGACTTGTAGCTGGGGCAATTCTCACTGAGCAGACTGTAGTCTCCTCTATCAACTCCATTGGCAGAATCTAACAGGAAATTTCTCCCAAAGCAGAAATAGAGGTTTTAGTCTCAGTTGCAGCATCAAAAGCAGTTTATAAAAGCAAGAAGGATGGGCAGAGCTGAAAGACAAAATTTAATAAGTAGTATAGAAAATATACCTAAATTCTAGTTCTTACAGAAATTTCCTATAGGTGAGATTTGAAAGTCCACAGAAGACTTCTGTTTCCACAAAGTATCAGAGAACTAACAAGGGAATGAATAATTATGGAACCATGTAAGAGAAAGGAAGTGAAAGAATGATTCCAGATGAGTGGCTCTCATGCTAAGAATCTGAGCTCTTTGTGCCACTGTGCCTAGCTCAAAATTGAAAATTTTAAGGATGGACATGGTGGCACATGCCTGTAACCCCAGCACTTGGGTAGCTTAGGTAGGAAAATTGCTGTGAGTTTGAGGCAAGGTTGGATTATGTAGTGAGCTCAAGGCCAGCCTAACTACATAGTGAGACCCTTTCTCAAAAAGCAAAACAAAACAAAAACAATCTATACAAGGAGAGAAAAACATTTGCAAATTATGTATCTGATAATGAACTTTTATTTAGACTGTATTAAGAAACTCTGACAAACTCAGTGATAACCTGGGTATAGTGGTGCATGATTATAATCCCAGCATTTAGCAGGCTGAGGTAGAAAGATCCTGAGTTTGAGGCCACCTTGGGCTGTATAGTGAGATCAAAGCTGACTAGGGCTACTTAGTAAGACCTAATCTCAAAAAACCAAAATCCAAAAACCAAACCAAACCAAACCAAAACAAAACCACATGCAAGGCACCCCACATTTGGAGCAAGATCCTGTCTCAGAAAAACAAAACCACATAAAACCAAATCAAGAAGTTAAATTACTAAATTTAATTTTTTTTTTTGAGACAGAGTCTCACTCTGTAATTCAGGCTGGCTTCAAACTCACTATGTAGCCCAGGCTGGCCTCAGTCTCCCTAGTGCTGGGATTACAGGTTTGTGCCACCATACCCAGCTTAAAATTACTAAATTTAAAAGTTGGCAAAAGATCCAAATAAATGGTTCTGTAAATAAAACAAGTGGCTAATATCATGTGAAAATATGCTCAATGTATGGTATTTGGTCACTATGGCAATGCAATTCAAAACTATAATAATACTAGTTCATACTCATCAGTATTGAGCCTAGATTCTCAGGTGCTGGGGACTCTTTCCAGAGGTGCTTAGTTACTTTTTTTTTTTTAATTGCTGAGACAAAACACCTAACATCCAAAGTTAAAGGGAAAAAGGTTTATGTGACTCACAGTTTGTACAGGTTACAGTCCCTAGTTGGCTGGCTCCAAGGCAGGGTGGCATGGTAGAGAAGCATCACAGAAGAGGAACAGCTCATGGTGGGCAGAAGGTGGCAAATCGAGCAAGGGAACAAGACAAGCCTCATTCTGTCCCTTATATTATCTCCAGGCTACTGGGATTAGGTAGTGCAAACCAATCAGTGGGTTGATTTAATAATCACCCAGTCTTAATCCTGGCATTGCACCATGAATCAATCACACACTAGATTCAGCCACCTCTGAAAAGGCCACACCTATGACTGCGTGAAACTTTGGGGAGACATCTAGACACAAGCCATAATGGGTGCTTTCTAGATTCTTTCTGTCCTGAACAAAGAATTGATTAAGACAAGATAAAAGGTAGCAAGATTTTGCATTTATTAAAGGTAGGCAAATATGTGTGCTCTTCAGAGTGATTATGGGCCAATTAAAAGTATGAAAAGAAGTACACTGCAGGTTGAGGGTGGACCACTGTGAAAGAACGAAGTGGTCATGAGCTTAATGGCCGCCATCTTTTGTATCTTCTACTCCTCAGGCTGATGTCAGATTTAGACCATCCTATTAAAAATCTGCTTGACTTCTTGTGAGAAGAATTGAAGACAGCATTTTCTGATTGGTATCAGGTGCAGAGTTTGGGCTCATGTCTCCTGTATCTTCATAATTGACAGGTCACACCTACTTGCCCTGCCAGTTTTCACTCTGGCCTCATCTGCCTCATTTCCTGAAATGTAAATCTCCATAATTCTTTATGGGTTGCTGAGGGAGTGGAGCTCTCTATCTTCACATAGGTACTTCTAGCTGAAAGGGGTTGTAGGCCCTGCCTAGTGGGTATAATGTGCTTTCCAACTACTTTGGGATGTGGTTCACTGACTGGGTTGAAAAGGGAAAAAAAATCCTGTCAGAAGACAATGAGAAAGAGTTAGTTTGGGGCTGTAGTCTGGATCACCATCTAAAGCCTTGAGTGGATAAACTTTACTATTAGGTTAAGGATGCAGAGCTCCAATATGAGAAGAAGAAGATCAAAATATTTCCTGTCAACTTTAACAAGTAGATTGTGACATATTTAGCAATTAGAGATTTCATTTGCTTCCTGTGGTAGAGAAAGTATAGCAAAGAGGGATATTAGGTAGATTACCAAGAACCTGAAAGCCACAGCCCTAACAAGATTACCCACATTATGGATGTAATTAAAAACAAGAGTGCCAACACAGATGTCCACTAAAGCTGTGGTGGATTACGGGTCATTAGTAACTCACTTATCTGTATCTGAAGCAATGCTGGATTTATTTTTTGAAGAGGCACCTCAGGCCTTCCAGAGGTCCACAGGAGTAGAGTGACCATTTCTCATGTAGGGTTTTTGTAGCTTACCATAAGAATAGTTTCTCACGAGTGGGGAACAAGGCTAGGGCTTTGAGAGGTTGTAAGGTAGTCCTTGCCTCAATACCAGCTTTTTTATTTCCCAAGGAGACTTTAGACGTTTCTCTTTGGTGTCCCTTGCAATGAATGACAGTGACCTGCTTGGGAAGACAGATTACCTCTAGGAAGTATAGAATTTCCTGGTTGTGGTTTATTTTATTAGTTAGAAAGCTTCTTTATTTCCAAATTGCTGCATGAGTATATCAGTGCCCAAGTAAGGATTATGAGCTCTGCTTCTGAGTGGAAGTCCTGGGGGAAGGGGGTTTGGCCTCAGTGATCTGTTGTGAACTCGCAACTGTATAACCTATCTTTTGATGTTTTTTGTTTTTTTATTTTTTGTTTTGAGACAGGGTCCTGCTTTGTAGTTCAGGCTGGCATTGAACTCACTATGTAGCCCACATTGGCCTCAAACTCAAGCCTATCCTCCTAGCTCAGCCTCCTGAGTGCTAGGATTACAGGCATGGGCCACCACACCCAATTTTGATGTCTTTGGATAAAGCTACTTCTTTCAGTGAACCACACCTCTGCGGGGTCTTGGAGTGACAGGTTACTGATATCCTGCCTTCTTGCATGAGTCTGAGAAATCACAAGAGTAGAGTGTAAGACTATGGTAACCTCAGGGGTGTCTAGAGGCATCATCTGATGTAGCCCCAACAGGTAAAATTTGCTTTGACTTCTGCCAGAAGTGGAGAATTGCCACCAATTTTGCTAGTTAATCTCTTCCTAGTAAGGGATTAGGACACTGTTGGACAATTAACATTTCAGTGCCTAGTGATGTATTTTTGGAATGACCGTAGCCATGGAACATAATGAAATGGATTCCCTTCAGATTCTTGTTCCTTGAATTTTTACTAGGAAACATGTATGAATTTCATGAAAAAATTCAAGAAATTTCAATCTTTGGCATAAATAGGTTAAAAACTCATGATGGAACATTTGACTTTCAAATTGACAGAGTAAAGAAACTCTGACTAGGGCTCTCCTTGACCTAATTATGGTTATAGATCTAGAATAGGGTTTTCCAGAGAAGAAAGTTAAATCATAAGTCAAAGGAATTGAAATTGCTTATTCATGACATCCAGGGTCACCCAGGGTTTCTCACAGGAGACTGAACTGTCCATGGACAGGGGGATTGTAGGTTGCACTTGGGCCACTGTAGACCTCTTCCTCACAGTGGGAGATGAGGGTTTTGGGTGACCTTACCCTTCTCTGGGGGTAGGGACAGGATTGCTTTTTTAAAAATTTCAATTCAGGCTTGGTGGTGCATACCTGTAATCCCAGTAGTCCAGAGGCTGAGACAGGAAAATTGCTGCAAGTTTGAGGCTAGCCTGGACTACATAGTGAGTTCAAAGCCAGCCTAGAATATACAGTGAGGCCCTGTCTCAAAAAACAAAAAATTTCTGATAGTATGAACTACTGGTATGAATTTAAATAGTGCAGCCACATTAGAAGGCAGATGGCAGTTCATCAAATAACTAGTCACCATATGACCCAGCAATTATACATATCCACACAAAAACTCATAGAGCACCATTGATAATTTCCAAATGGTGGAAAGAAGAGTTGTCTATCAACAAGTGACTATATCAGTAAAATATAATATAACATATAATGAAATATTATTTGACCATGAAAAAGAGTAAGGTAGTGATACATGTGAAACAGTTTGCTAAATCCAAGAAGCCAGTCACAGAGACCACATATTCTGTGAGTTCACATATAGGAAATGTTCTGAACAGGAAAATCTATAGAGATGAAATTGATTGGTAGTTAACTTTCCATCACTGTAACAAAATATAACTTATTTGGCTCATGGTTTCAGAGGTTTCAGACCACAAGGCTGGTTCCATTAGTTTGGGCCTGTGGCAAGGCAGAATATCATGGCAATGGGAGCATGGAGTGGAGGAGGCTGGCTGCTCACTTCATGGAAACCATAAAGCAGAGAGGAAAAGAGCCAGAGAAGAAGAGGCAGGGAACAAAATATACCTTTCAAAGTCATCCCTCATGATCTATATCCTCCAATTGGGTCCCACCTCCTAATAGCCTCCTATAACCTAACAGCTATAAACTTATCAAAGGATTAATAAAAATAATGACCTTGGTAGCTTCATGATCCAATCATTTCTCTAGGCCTTACATCTGAATACTGCTGCTTTGGGGTTCAAGCCTTCAGTATATGAGTTTTTAGGGGATAGCTCATATTAAACTGTAGTGATGGAGATGTGACATGACAGGTAAAGCGTATGGGGTTTCTTTCTAAGGTGATTTTAATGCTCTTACAATGACTCTGGTGATAGTGTACATGTGTGATTATACTAAAAATCATTGAATACTTTATGTAAATTGCATATTAATTATATATCAATAAAACATTTTTAAAAAAGGGTAACATGAAGGCTCCTTATGATGATGGAAATGTATTCATCTTGAAAATGAAGCAACAAACCTAGAAGTAGAATACTTGCGTTGTATGTTAAGTGTATCTTTCATAAGGAACTGTGAAAACTATCAAAGTGACTATACTATTTTGTCTTCCTAAGAGCAAGTAAGAAAGTTCCTATCAGGGTCTTGGCCTAGCCCCAATCTCCTGAACAAGTGGATGGCAAACGGCTTAAATAAAAGAGACCAGTAGTATGATTTTTGGAGCATCCAGGAAGGTCAGAATTCTCTCAGGAGTAAAGACAAAGAGCTCCACTGGACAGCCTATATTTATTTGGTTTTCAAACAAAGGAAGGGGATACTGAGACAAATACAGGAACTGAGTAGGACCTTGGGAGTCAGTTCAAAGACCTCCAAGCAATGAATTTTGCCAACTAAGGGAACTATTGGATTTCTAAGACAGGCAGCTTTATTGCTCTGGAATAGGGAGTGGCAGCAGTCCATGTGACTTAACCCTGGTCTCCAACAAGTTCCAGTTGCCCCATATTCTAATATGCCATATTGTTTCCCCTTCTTTTTAAAAGCTTAAGGCATTCTAATATGTACGATTGTTGTATCATTGTGGTTTTAATTTGCATTTTCCAAGTGACTAATGTTGAACCTTTTTTCATATGCTTATTTGATATCCATGCATCTTTTGTAAAGTGTCTTGAGAGGTTGTAAAAAAGAACAAAAATGCAATTTGAGAAAAATTAGAAACCTAAATCTATACACAAATACTATGTAAAGATGAAAATATGAAGGAAGTATTTGCTATGTATGAGAGGACAGAAATAACAATATAGAGAACCCTTTCCCATCCTCATTTCAGTCCAGGAAAGTTTATAATTGTAATCCGCAGGAGAAGTTATTGGAATTCCAGTGAGTTAATTCCAATCTACCACTTCCAGTGCAACCCACGGCGAGAAGAAAGACACTAGGACATGTATACAGTTGTGGGGAGCCAAGGGGTCCTAAGTGCAGCCATGATGGTGGTTCACTGGAACAAAGACCTTGCCCAGAGCCTAACCTGTGTTTTATGAATTATCTATGAGGGGAGTGGTTCCAGGATGAGTGACAGTGAGAGTGGCGGGAAATACGTGACTGCCACGGCTAACGTGAGCTGGGCTAGGTAGGAGGTCTGAGATCACCTCTAAGCAGAAGGCAAGAAATGCAGAGAGAACAATCTGCATAACACAATTGAGGGAGATTCTAATAGTTTGGGGTCAGTGCTTCAGTTCTGATGTACAACCCTGTTTGCCCTAGGAAGTTATAGCCTCTTTCTTCAGACTCGGTGCCAGCTGACAGCATGGAGCACGGCTATCCATCCCGCCTGGCTCAACCACGCATTTGGGGAGTCACTAGGCAGGGGAACACTGACCTGTCGCTTTGCTTCAGAGATTACACATCAGTTCCTCAGCCAGCCCAATTTACATTACTTAAAGCCAATTGAAGGGAAAAAGAACCTAGCCAGCTCTGTGCATATCAATACATGGAGACAGGGCCAAGTTTAGATAGTCGCTCATCTTTTCAAGGAGAGTCATCTCTGTGGTTCCCCACACAACAGGCTGAAAATGAGAAGAGATGATGGACTTTGGTCACCCTCTTTGGTGTACCTGCCATATGTATACAACTTTCTCCTTTGTGAAGGTCTGTGATTCCTCACATATGATCTGAAAGTCGAAGTTTGGAAGTGTCCCAAGATCAGATCAAAACTTCGCAGCATAGGAAGACATGGACTAACCCAGTCCTTTGCTTAGAAACAAGGTTAGTGAACACAGACAGTAAGAAGGGGTCTGGGAGTCAGTAGGAAGGGGTCTGTGAACCAGAGTAGGAGAGCTGTCATTAAACAGGGTAGGAGAGTTGGCCATCATCGGTGTGGTTATCAGAGGTAGGGTCAGAGAAAGCAGGGGTATGGTAGAGGAAAGTTGCAAGAGTCCATTGCAGGGGCATAAGTGCTAGAAGAGGTAGAGCAGTTTTTGTTTCATATTTCTTAAAAATAATATTTTCAGTGCTGGGCATGTAGTTGAATGATAGAGCACTTTTCTAGCATGTGCAAGACCCTGGGCTTGATCACTAGAACTATAAGAAAAAAAATAATTTCTATCATCTTTCTCCATCTTTTAGTCACTCCAATTCTTTGTATACTGAGCTTGAATTTGTTCCATGGATTTTTGATGCTATTTTCTTATGAATTTCCCTGTCTGTTTTGGAGCATTTATATTGCTATGGCTCCAAGTTCATTAATCTTTTTCCTCTGCAGTGTCTAATGTGTCATTGATCATGTACTTTCCCATCTTGAATCTATCATTTTCATGTCTAAAAGTTTGTTTTTATGATCTTCCATACCTACCCTTATCTTTTCGAACATAAGAACAGCATTATGAATGTTTTAATGTCTTTGCCTGGCAATTCTATCAGCATAAATTCTGAATCAGTTTAGACTTGAATTATTTTCATTTTTGGTCTCTTTGCTTTGTACGCCTTATCTTTGGATGCTGGACATGGTTACTTTACCTTCTTGGATGTTGTGTATTTTTGTAGTTTTACAAATCTTGAACTTTGTTCTGCAGTGTAATTAATTGTATCCTTTTATGTCTTGCTTTTTTTTTTTTTCCCCAGCACCGGGGTTCAAATTGCCGACCTCACACTTGCTAGGCAGGTGCTTACACCACTGAGCTAAATCCTCAGCTGTCTTGCTTTTGTTACATGGATCTTTGTGCAGTATTATGTCTAATTACTCCTCAGTACTGAGCCAAAGCTTCCTGTGTACTCCATTTCAAGCCTGTGAATTATGAGGATTTTTTTGTTTAGTTACTAAGAAGAGACACTATTCTTAGATGATGGCTGAACAATTTACATTCTATTCCTCTCAGATGCTTTTTTTTTTGGCCTGGCCTTAAGTCTCCTCATATGGTAGTTTCCTCATGTGTATGCCCTGGTCAGTATTTAGTTGAATACTCCAGGTTCACTAGTGTGCATTTCTCCGTTCTCTAGTATTGTTTTATGAACTTTGGTTGCCTTGGTCTCTCCAGATTTCCAGCTATAGTCTAAGCTGATTCAATTGTGAAGCTTGCTTTTTTTAGTGGTGCTGGGGTTTAAACTCAGATCCTCATACATGGTAGGCACATGTTCTACCATTCAGATACACTCCCAGCCCCCACCCCTTTTTCTGACATCTTGAAACCATTGTTTCTGTATTTTCACTGGTTTATCAGTTGTTTCAGGCAGGTTTGGGCCCCAGACAGGTCTATTGATTCTGAGGCCATGTGTATCCTATGGCTACACTATGTTCTCAGTCTTGCTGTAGTTGTCAGGGGAGCTGCCTAACCAGCAGTCTCTCACTCCTTGAAGAAAACTGCCTTCTAGCAGCCTGGTTTTTGATATGTCCGTGTCCACACAGATTTTGTGTGCTGGCTTTGTCTGGGGTGCATATGGCCCAGGCCTCACCCAGTCACTTGATATCCAAGTGAGAGAGCCCTAGGTAGGAAAGCAGATAGGGAGATGCCAAGAGTCACCCTCACCTAGTCTTTCTGCCTTTTGATTCTAAGACCACAGTGCTTTCCTCAGACTAAGGATTACATGCAATAGGGAGGGGTCTGTAACAAGGTACAGATTCTTAGGGTATGGAGTGATCAACCCTCACTTGTACTTGAAGATTCTGATTTTAATTCTCCTGTGGACCAGCATCTTGCCCATTTTCTAAGAAAATTCCAGTTTTCTAGTAACTCTTTAGTGTACTTAAGTCTCTGCTTAGTTTCCTTTCATGAAACTGGTCAAGTAAACAG